>JAWZYU010000029.1:40974330-41269330 GCA_038380435.1 Ryuthela nishihirai
AGAGAGGGGGGAGGTTAAAAAATAAATATCCCCTCAAGGAACCTTGTCACCTTAATACCCCATAGAGTAAATTTTATCAAAGAAAAGCCTTTATAATTCCAAAGGACAGTGGCCTTTCCTAGCCCAGCGATGTCCCCTTTCTCACCGAGACAGGAGAGAGGGGGGGAGGTTAAAAAATAAATATCCTTCAAGGAACCTTGTCACTTAATAGCCCATAGAGTAAATTTTATCAAGGAAAAGCCTTTATAATTCCAAGGGACAGTGGCCTTTCCTAGCCCAGCGATGTCCCCTTTCTCACCGAGACAGGAGAGAGGGGGGGAGGTTAAAAAATAAATATCCCTTCAAGGAACCTTGTCACCTTAATACCCCATAGAGTAAATTTTATCAAAGAAAAGCCTTTATAATTCCAAAGGACAGTGGCCTTTCCTAGCCCAGCGATGTCCCCTTTCTCACCGAGACAGGAGAGAGGGGGGGAGGTTAAAAATAAATATCCCTTCAAGGAACCTTGTCACCTTAATACCCCATAGAGTAAATTTTATCAAAGAAAAGCCTTTATAATTCCAAAGGACAGTGGCCTTTCCTAGCCCAGCGATGTCCCCTTTCTCACCGAGACAGGAGAGAGGGGGGAGGTTAAAAAATAAATATCCCTTCAAGGAACCTTGTCACCTTAATACCCCATAGAGTAAATTTTATCAAAGAAAAGCCTTTATAATTCCAAAGGACAGTGGCCTTTCCTAGCCCAGCGATGTCCCCTTTCTCACCGAGACAGGAGAGAGGGGGGAGGTTAAAAAATAAATATCCCTCAAGGAACCTTGTCACCTTAATACCCCATAGAGTAAATTTTATCAAAGAAAAGCCTTTATAATTCCAAAGGACAGTGGCCTTTCCTAGCCCAGCGATGTCCCCTTTCTCACCGAGACAGGAGAGAGGGGGGGGAGGTTAAAAAATAAATATCCCTTCAAGGAACCTTGTCACCTTAATACCCCATAGAGTAAATTTTATCAAAGAAAAGCCTTATAATTCCAAAGGACAGTGGCCTTTCCTAGCCCAGCGATGTCCCCTTTCTCACCGAGACAGGAGAGAGGGGGGAGGTTAAAAAATAAATATCCCTCAAGGAACCTTGTCACCTTAATACCCCATAGAGTAAATTTTATCAAAGAAAAGCCTTTATAATTCCAAAGGACAGTGGCCTTTCCTAGCCCAGCGATGTCCCCTTTCTCACCGAGACAGGAGAGAGGGGGGGAGGTTAAAAAATAAATATCCCTTCAAGGAACCTTGTCACCTTAATACCCCATAGAGTAAATTTTATCAAGGAAAAGCCTTTATAATTCCAAAGGACAGTGACCTTTCCTAGCCCAGCGATGTCCCCTTTCTCACCGAGACAGGAGAGAGGGGGGAGGTTAAAAAATAAATATCCCCTCAAGGAACCTTGTCACCTTAATACCCCATAGAGTAAATTTTATCAAAGAAAAGCCTTTATAATTCCAAGGGACAGTGGCCTTTCCTAGCCCAGCGATGTCCCCTTTCTCACCGAGACAGGAGAGAGGGGGGGAGGTTAAAAATAAATATCCCGTCAAGGAACCTTGTCACCTTAATACCCCATAGAGTAAATTTTATCAAAGAAAAGCCTTTATAATTCCAAAGGACAGTGGCCTTTCCTAGCCCAGCGATGTCCCCTTTCTCACCGAGACAGGAGAGAGGGGGGAGGTTAAAAAATAAATATCCCCTCAAGGAACCTTGTCACCTTAATACCCCATAGAGTAAATTTTATCAAAGAAAAGCCTTTATAATTCCAAAGGACAGTGGCCTTTCCTAGCCCAGCGATGTCCCCTTTCTCACCGAGACAGGAGAGAGGGGGGAGGTTAAAAAATAAATATCCCCTCAAGGAACCTTGTCACCTTAATACCCCATAGAGTAAATTTTATCAAAGAAAAGCCTTTATAATTCCAAAGGACAGTGGCCTTTCCTAGCCCAGCGATGTCCCCTTTCTCACCGAGACAGGAGAGAGGGGGGAGGTTAAAAAATAAATATCCCCTCAAGGAACCTTGTCACCTTAATACCCCATAGAGTAAATTTTATCAAAGAAAAGCCTTTATAATTCCAAAGGACAGTGGCCTTTCCTAGCCCAGCGATGTCCCCTTTCTCACCGAGACAGGAGAGAGGGGGGGAGGTTAAAAAATAAATATCCCTTCAAGGAACCTTGTCACCTTAATACCCCATAGAGTAAATTTTATCAAAGAAAAGCTTTTATAATTCCAAGGGACAGTGGCCTTTCCTAGCCCAGCGATGTCCCCTTTCTCACCGAGACAGGAGAGAGGGGGGGAGGTTAAAAAATAAATATCCCTTCAAGGAACCTTGTCACCTTAATACCCCATAGAGTAAATTTTATCAAGGAAAAGCTTTTATAATTCCAAAGGACAGTGACCTTTCCTAGCCCAGCGATGTCCCCTTTCTCACCGAAGCAGGAGAGAGAGAGAGAGAGAGAGAGGGGGGGAGGTTAAAAAATAAATATCCCTTCAAGGAACCTTGTCACCTTAATACCCCATAGAGTAAATTTTATCAAGGAAAAGCTTTTATAATTCCAAAGGACAGTGACCTTTCCTAGCCCAGCGATGTCCCCTTTCTCACCGAAGCAGGAGAGAGAGAGAGAGAGAGGGGGGGGGGGGGAGGTTAAAAAATAAATATCCCTTCAAGGAACCTTGTCACCTTAATATCCCATAGAGTAAATTTTATCAAGGAAAAGCTTTTATAATTCCAAGGGACAGTGGCCTTTCCTAGCCCAGCGATGTCCCCTTTCTCACCGAGACAGGAGAGAGGGGGGGAGGTTAAAAAATAAATATCCCCTCAAGGAACCTTGTCACCTTAATACCCCATAGAGTAAATTTTATCAAAGAAAAGCCTTTATAATTCCAAAGGACAGTGGCCTTTCCTAGCCCAGCGATGTCCCCTTTCTCACCGAGACAGGAGAGAGGGGGGGAGGTTAAAAAATAAATATCCCTTCAAGGAACCTTGTCACCTTAATAGCCCATAGAGTAAATTTTATCAAGGAAAAGCCTTTATAATTCCAAGGGACAGTGGCCTTTCCTAGCCCAGCGATGTCCCCTTTCTCACCGAGACAGGAGAGAGGGGGGGAGGTTAAAAAATAAATATCCCTTCAAGGAACCTTGTCACCTTAATACCCCATAGAGTAAATTTTATCAAGGAAAAGCCTTTATAATTCCAAAGGACAGTGGCCTTTCCTAGCCCAGCGATGTCCCCTTTCTCACCGAGACAGGAGAGAGGGGGGGAGGTTAAAAAATAAATATCCCTTCAAGGAACCTTGTCACCTTAATACCCCATAGAGTAAATTTTATCAAAGAAAAGCCTTTATAATTCCAAAGGACAGTGGCCTTTCCTAGCCCAGCGATGTCCCCTTTCTCACCGAGACAGGAGAGAGGGGGGGAGGTTAAAAAATAAATATCCCTTCAAGGAACCTTGTCACCTTAATACCCCATAGAGTAAATTTTATCAAAGAAAAGCCTTTATAATTCCAAAGGACAGTGGCCTTTCCTAGCCCAGCGATGTCCCCTTTCTCACCGAGACAGGAGAGAGGGGGGGAGGTTAAAAAATAAATATCCCCTCAAGGAACCTTGTCACCTTAATACCCCATAGAGTAAATTTTATCAAAGAAAAGCCTTTATAATTCCAAAGGACAGTGGCCTTTCCTAGCCCAGCGATGTCCCCTTTCTCACCGAGACAGGAGAGAGGGGGGGGAGGTTAAAAAATAAATATCCCTTCAAGGAACCTTGTCACCTTAATACCCCATAGAGTAAATTTTATCAAAGAAAAGCCTTTATAATTCCAAAGGACAGTGGCCTTTCCTAGCCCAGCGATGTCCCCTTTCTCACCGAGACAGGAGAGAGGGGGGGAGGTTAAAAAATAAATATCCCTCAAGGAACCTTGTCACCTTAATACCCCATAGAGTAAATTTTATCAAAGAAAAGCCTTTATAATTCCAAAGGACAGTGGCCTTTCCTAGCCCAGCGATGTCCCCTTTCTCACCGAGACAGGAGAGAGGGGGGGAGGTTAAAAAATAAATATCCCTTCAAGGAACCTTGTCACCTTAATACCCCATAGAGTAAATTTTATCAAGGAAAAGCTTTTATAATTCCAAAGGACAGTGACCTTTCCTAGCCCAGCGATGTCCCCTTTCTCACCGAGGCAGGAGAGAGAGAGAGAGAGAGAGGGGGGGAGGTTAAAAAATAAATATCCCTTCAAGGAACCTTGTCACCTTAATACCCCATAGAGTAAATTTTATCAAGGAAAAGCTTTTATAATTCCAAAGGACAGTGACCTTTCCTAGCCCAGCGATGTCCCCTTTCTCACCGAGGCAGGAGAGAGAGAGAGAGAGAGAGGGGGGGAGGTTAAAAAATAAATATCCCTTCAAGGAACCTTGTCACCTTAATACCCCATAGAGTAAATTTTATCAAGGAAAAGCCTTTATAATTCCAAGGGACAGTGGCCTTTCCTAGCCCAGCGATGTCCCCTTTCTCACCGAGACAGGAGAGAGGGGGGAGGTTAAAAATAAATATCCCTTCAAGGAACCTTGTCACCTTAATACCCCATAGAGTAAATTTTATCAAGGAAAAGCCTTTATAATTCCAAGGGACAGTGACCTTTCCTAGCCCAGCGATGTCCCCTTTCTCACCGAAGCAGGAGAGAGAGAGAGAGAGAGGGGGGGGGGGGGGAGGTTAAAAAATAAATATCCCTTCAAGGAACCTTGTCACCTTAATACCCCATAGAGTAAATTTTATCAAGGAAAAGCTTTTATAATTCCAAGGGACAGTGGCCTTTCCTAGCCCAGCGATGTCCCCTTTCTCACCGAGGCAGGAGAGAGAGAGAGAGAGGGGGTGGGGGGGGGAGAGGTTAAAAAATAAATATCCCCTCAAGGAACCTTGTCACCTTAATACCCCATAGAGTAAATTTTATCAAGGAAAAGCCTTTATAATTCCAAAGGACAGTGACCTTTCCTAGCCCAGCGATGTCCCCTTTCTCACCGAGGCAGGAGAGAGAGAGGGGGGGAGGTTAAAAAATAAATATCAATTCAAGGAACCTTGTAACCTTAATACCCCATAGAGAAGATCTGTGAGAAGGCGAGACGTTAGCAGAAAGACAACACACATATCCATACCTTTCCTGGTCTCGACCCCAGGTCCCTTTTTTCACTAGCCAAGCGCGCTAACCACTAGGCCACCGGGGTGACAAGAGGAGACTGGAGTTTTGGTCTTCGGAGTTGGGACTCGAACATGGAACTGCACATTACGAGATTGACACACTATCTACTGAGACTCTTGTCCATATAATAAAAGGGGCGGGAATGACTCAGCCAGTAGCGCGCCAGGTTCATAATCAGGCTCCCAGGTTCGAGTCTCAGCTGAGTCAGCATTCATATTTATCTCCACAAAACTCCCTGACCTACGTACGGTCAGTTGGGAACACCGATGGTCTTGGAAAGGCCGCTGTTCATCAATGGGACGTTAAGCCGTGGCTTCGTGTGCGTTACTGTGCTCACTGTGCACGTTAAAGAACACGCTGGGTGGCCTTGACGGGAGGCTACCATCTGTCTCCTAACAGCTGTTCCAATGGGTCCCCTCCCCCAATCTTCTCTGAACCTTCGGGGTGACCTGGCCATTTAGCCCATTGTGTGCAAAAAAGTGTCCCTCAGAGGTAAAACAACCCAACCCATATACTAAAATAGGAGTTCCCAACGTGGGTTACGAGATAAAATTTTTGGGGTACACCGTGAGAGCTCAAAAGTCGCTAGACATATGTTATATATATATGTGTTTTATTTTATTCCCATTGTTATACTATAAATCTATTTTTTTCTATCTATACAAGGGGTACGCCAGTTATATATACATTTCCAGGGGGTACGTGAAGCATAAGAGGTTGAGAACCACTGTACTAAAAGATATATATATGTCCCATACATAGACACATGTAGGTAGTGTACAGAAAAATGGGAGGCGGGGGTGGCTCAGTCGGTAGCGCGCCAGGCTCGTAATCTGTAGTTCCCAGGTTCGAGTCCCAGCTGGGTCAGCGTTGATATTTATCTCGGCAAAATTCCCTACCCACGGTCAGTAGGGGACACCGATGGGCTTGGAAAGGCAGCCGTCCGTCGGAAGGGACGTTAAACCGTGGCCCCGTGTGCGGGAGAGACATACCCTGTGCACGTTAAAGAACACGCTGGATGGCCTTGACGGGAGGCTACCATCTGTCTCCCAACAGCTGTTCCAATGGGTCCCCTCCCCCAACCTTCTCTGAGCTTCGGGGTCCATGTGACCGGGCCATTTAGCCCATGGTGTGCAAAAAAGTGCCGCTCAGAGGTAAAACAACCCAACCCAACAGAAAAATGGAAACTGTTCCATAATTAATAATAATTATCTCAATAGAAAATCTCATTCAGAGTTTTATAATTTCTTCAATATGATTTTATATTTGATTAATGTAAAAATGTCTAAATATAATTTAAAGATATCAGTCAAATCTATCTAAATCTCGATTTCAAACAATATTTGTTCAGCATTTGTTAATTACGAACGCTGGAATATTTAACAGGCTTCAAAAATTGACCAAATTTTAATTAAAATTGGTAAGAGATCAGTACTGGGTGCATTCCAATTCATACACTACTAGAGTGAACTAAGATCTCTGAAAACATATTTTAATGTTTTAAATTAAATTTTGGGGTCAATATTTTGTAGCCTGTTAAATATTTATCTCCTTGAATGATGAACAAATATTGTTTGAAATTGAGTTGGTTGGTTTACCTCTGAGCGGTACTTTTTTGCTCACCATGGGCTAAATGGTCAGGTCACAAGGACCCGAAGACTCAGAGAAGGTTGGAAGGTTGGGGGAGGGGATCCACTGGAATAGCTGTTGGGATACAGACGGTAGCCTCCCGTCAAGGTCATCCATCGTGTTCTTTAACGTGCACAGGGTATGACTCTCAGGCACACGGGGCCACGGTTTTACGTCCCATTCGACGGACGGCGGCCTTTCCAAGCCCATCGGTGTCCCCTACTGACCGTTGGCAGGGCGAGGAATTTTGCGGAGATAAATCTCAACGCTGACTCAGCTGGGACTCGAACCTGGTAACTGCAGATTACGATTCTGGCGCGCTACCGACTGAGTCACCCCCTTTTGAAATCGAGATTTAGATAGATTTGATTGAGATATTTAATTTATCTTAGACATATTTAACATGGAACTGTTTCCATTTTTCTGTATATGTGCATGTATGAAGTAATATGCAGCATTTCTAATTACACGCATATTATTATACATTTTGTGGGGCATTAATACCGCAACATTTGTCTCCTTGAACAACATTTTCATCATACGTTAATAAAGAGTTAAACGGAGTTAGGGGGCGGGGGTGGCTCAGTCGGTAGCGCGCCAGGCTCGTAATCTGTAGTTCCCAGGTTTGAGTCCCAGCTGGGTCAGCATTGAGATTTATCTCCGCAAAATTTCCCGCCCTGCCCACGGTCAGTAGGGGACACCGATGGGCTTGGAAAGGCCGCCGTCCGTCGGATGGGACGTTAAGCCGTGCCCCGTGTGCGGGAGAGCCATACCCTGTGCACGTTAAAGAACACGCTGGATGGCCTTGACGGGAGGCTACCATCTGTCTCCCAACAGCTGTTCCAGTGGGTCCCCTCCCCCAACCTTCTCTGAGCCTTCGGGTCCGTGTGACCTGGCCATTTAGCCCATGGTGTGCAAAAAGTGCCGCTCAGAGGTAAAACAACCCAACCCAACCCCCCTCCCCCCAACCTTCTCTGAGCCTTCGGGGTCCATGTGACCTGGCCATTTAGCCCATGGTGTGCAAAAAAGTGCCGCTCAGAGGTAAAACAACCCAACCCAACGGAGTTAGAGAAGTTCCTCATATTTGTTTTTTATTTGCGCTTGCTGTATCACTTTTTGCACGTTTTTCCTTTAGCAATAGAAGAAGAAAAGTAGCTTTCTTGGGGAGAAGGAAACGCGATTAAGGAGTAAGTCAGAGCAAAAAAGGAGAGAGAGAGAAAAAACGAACACTTTGGCGGAATGCGACATCCAGGAAACAGAATGGAACGTGGCGATAAAGGATTGCCTCGTTCCGCAGACTCACGAATCGAACGACGATCAGGAAGGTAGGAACAAGACCGGATGCTGGAAAGATAAATCCTCTCTTCCGGTAGTCGGTGAAGGCAGCGGAACGAAATACTCTGGGGACGAAGGGAAACGACTATAGCGGATGTCAAAGAAATACGTGAATCACATACAAGAAACTCCAGTTGTTAAGTCTTCTTCTATACCAGGTTGTGATAGAACTTTTAGCAAATAGACATTACGTATTTGAATGTTTTCATTCGACTTATATTAATATAAAATTATTTAGTCTAAAAATATGACGGTAGATAATTATTTTATATAATAGTTTAAAGAAATTTAAAAATGTTTGTGCAGGAGATCCCTGTTATCCGTGGTTAAATGGGACCGGAAATAAACCACTTAAATCTGCTTCAAGTGGTTAATTTCCGCCCATAAAAATAATATAAATTATGGCTAATAAGGACCAGATCATCTGATTGAATATTTGATGACATATTTGTTAAAGAATATTACTTGACTTATTATTTACTATAGAGGGTCTGAAGTTCACAGGTTCACGTTATGGTTTTGTAACCTATCAGGAAGTTATTATTGTTAGGGATAAAATTCAACAATCTCTTTATTAAATACATTCTGTAACTTCTTGAATAAGCGACTTATGAAAAAATGTGACTGAAGATTAATTAAAGATCGTAATTAAATCTATTTCAATTTCGATTTTCAACAATATTCGTTAGCTCTTTAGAGAGTGCATTGTCCTCATATTGTTTGTAGTAGAACGGCACCAATGGACTTGGAAAAGCCGCCATTCGTCGGATGAGACGTTAATCCGTGGACCTGTGTGCGGGAGAGCCATACTCTGCCCACATTAGGTTGGGTTGTTTTACCTCTGAGCGGCACTTTTTTGCACACCATGGGCTAAATGTCCAGGTCACATGGACCCCGAAGGCTCAGAGAAGGTTGGGGGAGAGGACCCACTGGAACAGCTGTTGGGAGACAGATGGTAGCCTCCCGTCAAGGCCATCCAGCGTGTTCTTTAACGTGCACATGGTATGGCTCTCCCGCACACGGAGCCACGGTTTAACGTCCCTTCCGACGGACGGCGGCCTTTCCAAGCCCATCGGTGTCCCCTACTGACCGTGGGCAGGGAATTTTGCGGAGATAAATCTCAACGCTGACCCAGCTGGGACTCGAACCTGGGAACTACAGATTACGAGCCTGACGCGCTACCGACTGAGCCACCCCCGCCCCTGCCCACATTAAAGAACATGCTGAATGGCCTTGACGGGATGCTACCATCTGTATCCTAACAGGTGTCCAGTGGGTCCCCTCCCCCAAATCTCCTCTGAGCTCTTGGGATCTTTGTGCACAGTCATTGGTTTATTGAAGGCCTGATCTGGAAAAAAATAAAGGGGTTGTGGTGGTGGCAAGAAACACAATGTAAAAGAGGGGCTAAGAATCTGGATATCCAATGCTAAATAACATTTACCCCTGCGTTTTGTAGGTCTTTAATGAATTTTACAAGACATATTTAAATTTAAATAAGTTGAATGGTTTTAAGCCGTCCCATGGCCGAGTGGTTAGCGCGCTAGGCTACTGATCTAAGGAACCTGGGTTCGAGCCCCGGGTAAGGCATGGTTGTTTGTGTCGTTTTTCTGCTGAGGTGTTGCCATCTTCACAGACCTTCTACTATGGCATATAAACTGACAGGCTCCTGTCAGACCTCTGTGGCAAGCAGCTGCTTGAGGGGGTATTTTATTTATATTGAATGATTTTTTGCCTGAATTAACCTGACTAGAATTCTCAAAGGGGGAGGACGTGGGTTCCTTTCCTCCTAAATTCGGTCCTGGTCAAGGCCACCTCGATAAAATAGCCATGGATACTACAGTAATTGAAGACCCAAGTTTCAAAAATATAGCAGTTTAAATTATATCTCTTTTTCTAAAAATAAAACTGGTAGTTATTTGTTATTTTTAAAATATGATAATTAATTTTATAATATTTTCAAATATTTTAAAGAAATCCTAATGCGTAAATTATTATTTTAATTGGGTTTAAAATAAATGGTTTTAACTTAAATTTTAAGCCAATTAAATCAATTACATATTTATGCATAATTAATGTCCCTCTTTTTGTTCAATGCTGTCCAGGTGTAATGTATCAAGATGGTCTTGCTCTGGTCCATTGCGTGCAAAAAGTCGCTCAGAGGTAAAACAACCGAACTCGACCCTCATGTCGACTCACTTTCTGTAGGGCGGGGGTTACTCAGTCGGTAGCGCGCCAGGCTCGTAATCTGTAGTTCCCAGGTTCGAGTCCCACTTGGGTCAGCGTTGAGATTTATCTCCGCAAAATTCCCCGCCCTGCCCACGGTCAGTAGGGGACACCGATGGGCTTGGAAAGGTCGCCGTCCGTCGGATGGGACGTTAAGCCGTGGCCCCGTGTGCGGGAGAGTCATACCCTGTGCACGTTAAAGAACACGCTGGATGGCCTTGACGGGAGGCTACCATCTGTCTCCCAACAGCTGTTCCAGTGGGTCCCCTCCCCCAACCTTCTCTGAGCCTTCGGGGTCCATGTGACTTGGCCATTTAGCCCATGGTGTGCAAAAAAGTGCCGCTCAGAGGTAAAACAACCCAACCCAACTCAAATGTCTTATATATTTGCACATTAATTCTCGTTTCAAAAGCTTCATGCAAAAAATCTAAACATTACAGAAACAGATACATCACACAATTATACAAACGAAGTTAACGAAATATTAATTACCCTTTGAGTTACAGAATTCTGTCATCATTTTAACTGCATTTTAATACACTGGTGCACGAAAGTTGCAGCTCCATTTTATGGCAATGGGAAACTAACGTCAAAGCTCTATAACTTCTAAAATAAGTTTTCTTATTTTGAAAAATGTGATTGCAGATAAAGATCTTAATCAAATAAATCAATATCTCGATTTCCAACAATATTCGTTCAGCATTTAATGAGTTATGGAAATTTGAATATTTAGCGATAGCAATGCCAGCCACAAAAATTGACTCCAGAAGTTAATTAAAACTTATCAATATGAATTGCATCAGAGTGTTTAATAAAATAAGTTTGTATTTTAGAACTTTGTGTAAAGAATTCTTTCATTATTCTCCAGTTTTGGATAAGTTTCTTAAAACTGGCATTGCTGTTGTTAAATATTCCAACTTCCATCATCATCATCATCAACCTCAAGCAGCCATGGGCTACGGAGGTTCAACCAGACCGTGCAATTTAGTTCTCCAAGCAAGTCTATCCTGAGCTACATCTACTGCATCTGGCCACTGCACACCAATTCTAACAAGGTCCTGTTTGACACTATCTGCCCACCGCATCTTAGGTCTCCCCTTCTTTCTGAGGCTTTTAGGCACACTGTTCATAACCCTATTCGCCAATCTATAATTATCCATACGGGCAACATGGCCAAACCAACGGAGTCTCTCTCTGCACAATATGCTGCTTAAAGGAGGTTGCAAACTCCTTTGCCTAACCTCATCATTAGTTACAAAGTTGAACCACCTTCTTCCACTTCCATAACTCATTAAATACTGAACGAATATTGTTGAAAATCGAGATATTGATTTATTTGATTGAGATCTTCATCTGCAATCATATTTTTCAAAACAAAAAAAATTATTTTAGAAGTTATAGTGCTTTGACGTTAGCTTCCCATTGACATAATGTAGAGTGCAAACTTAGGTTTTGTGCACTAGTTTAATATAGAATCCCTTATCTTATAGCTCACATACACGCAGTTACATAAAATACATTCACCTCAGCAAGAATTCGTAAAACGGCATTCTTCTAGTAACTGCGTCTGCGGACATTTCAGGTGAAGAGACGAATGCAGCATCCGAGGAAAGATGCGGAAGAGCAAGAGAAGGAGAGAGAGAATAAAAAGATGAAGACGGGACACGGCAGAAGGCTGGATGAAATGGCATTCTCACTCCCTGAGTCTACCACAGAAAAGATTTTCTGAGTGAGTACTGCCACAATGGACTTCGGTCTTTGGCGCTGAGGTGGTCATAATTTATTCAGTCGCTGCTACCTTTTAGACAAGGCGAGCAATTCCTGTAGGCCAGCATTAAAGCCATTCCTCTGGGATGCCATTAAAGTCCTCCTAACTGAATTTGTTCTTTTCAGAGCAATAAAATTCTTTGAGAGTCTGTGGCTTTTAGTTACCCTCCCTTCACCAATGTATGCGTCTTTCGTGGTGAGTTCTGCAAGCTTCAAACTTCTCCTTTTTCATGCTTCATATCTTTTTTCGTTTTTCTTTCGTAACTTCTTTCAGTTAAAGTTACTGCCAACTTTTCGCTTTTTTTGGGTTATCTTGTGACATTTTCTGGCGTTCTTTCTGTTTTTCACTTCTCGTGGTTTGGCCATTGATGTTTTGTTTTCTTTCTAGTTTCATATTTTAAATGCAGGATTCTGCAAAACTGAATTTTAAGAGTGTAATATTGTGTAAGTACTCACTTATGAATGAATTTGAAGAAATTGGAAGATTGTAATTTTTTATACTGGAAAATTATCTGTTAATACCCAGCTAGGTTCGGTTGTTTTACTTTTGAGCGGCATTTTTTTTTTGCACACCATGGGCTAAATGGCCAGGTCACATGGAGCCCGAAGGCTCAGAGAAGGTTGGGGGAGGGGACCCACTGGAACAGCTGTTGGGAGACAGATGGTAGCCTCCCGTCAAGGCCATTCAGCGTGTTCTTTAACGTGCACAGGGTATGGCTCTCCCGCACACGGGGCCACGGCTTAACGTCCCATCAGACGGACTGCGGCCTTTCCAAGTCCATCGGTGTCCCCTACTGACCGTGGGCAGGGAATTTTGGGGAGATAAATCTCAACGCTGACCCAGCTGGGACTCGAACCTGGGAACTACAGATTACGAGCCTGGCGCGCTATCGACTGAGCCACCCCCGCCCAAGGGGGGGGGGAGGAAGACGCACTATCGAACCGAAAAATTGTAAAAGCTGGATTTCAAATGTAGTATAACATTTCCCTCTCCTTTTTTGGGGCGGGGGTGGCTCAGTCGGTAGCGCGCCAGGCTCGTAATCTGCAGTTCCCAGGTTCGAGTCCCAGCTGGGTCAGCGTTGAGATTTATCTCCGCAAAATTCCCCACCCTGCCCATGGTCAGTAGGGGACACCGATGGGCTTGGAAAGTCCGCCGTCCGTCGGATGGGACGTTAAGCCATGGCCCCGTGTGCGGGAGAGCCATATCCTGTGCACGTTAAAAAATCACGCTGGATGGCCTTGACTATCATCTATCTCCCAACAGCTGTTCCGTGAGTCCCCTCCCTCAACCTTCTCTGAGCTTCGGGGTCTATGTGACCTGGTCATTTAGCCCATGGTGTGAAAGAAATGTCGCTCAGAGATAAAACAACCCAACTCCTCTCCTTTTTACAAGTGCTTAAAATATTTCTTGAAAAATGCATGAAATGTAAATAAGTTTAATAATTTTTTTGTCTCTATTGCCCTTATCAGCATTCTGAAGAGGGTGGGCATGATCTCCCCTTGCCCCCCCTAATTCCAGCCCTGCCTCTGAACGTATTCCTCAGTTAAGTTTTAAATTAAGTTTTGGGACGCCCTATGCGTTAAGGGAAAGCTCATAAGGTGTCATACAACTGAGAATATTTTATTGGAAATTAGCAACAGTGTTTAGAAGCCGCGCTAGTGTACCTACCATTGGTTAATCCCAATTGTCTCGTAACCATGACAACCGTCGTTTTAGTTTCTCTCGGTGTTCTCTTACGAATGAATACTGTAATCAACCATAGTGTTCGGATATATTTTTGAGAGACTGTAAAATACCCCAAACATTTGGGATCCTTGTGATCTGGTCATTTAGCCCAAGTGTTTCTCAATATTTATTTTGTTCATAGCCCACTTCTGAGCTTCTTCATTTAGCCAGAGTTTAGTTTGAGCCACATTTAGTTGGAAAAAATATTCCATGTAGCACCCTAGAAGTATGGCGTGGTACCCTGAGGGCAATATGGTCCACGTTGAGAACCACTGATTTAGCCCATTGTGCGCGAAAAAGTGTCGCTCAGATGACAAACAATCCATCCCAACCTAAAACTATAAAATTTAAAACAATATAAAGATTAAAAAAATCTGAATACTAATATTTCTTTAGTGCCGATTCAGTCAAAAAGAATTTTTACTTTATCCCTTAAAACAGAAAAGTTAAACAATATATAGAGAGATGGACGGATAAACTTCAAAATGAAACCAATGGCTTGTTTTTAAATAAAAGTGCTGAAATAATTGAATATTTTTGTTTGAAATCTATTACTATACAAAATTTTCTAGAATTTTTTCTAAATATTAAATTATTAAATTACTGGCAGCTAATAAAATTAGCTACCAGTAGTTTAATAATGAAAAACTTAATTAATTAATTTTTTTTTCAAGGGAACAGCTCACACTAGGCTATTGTCTAAAGCCGCTACTAATGTGATAAAGACAAGAATGTCCAATAATCGACAGTCGGAATTGCGTCAGAGCCGAGCTATTGGAACTGCAATAACAACTTGTGACGTCTGATGGCGAAACATGCGACGGCTGAACGAGACTGCGACGGCACATGCACGACGTAGTCGATTTCTCTCCTCGCTGCCGGTGATGCTGGATGATAAAGGACTTGCAGAGGTTTTAAAAAAGAGATCATTCACTTTGTGCTTATTACTTATAGTAAGGTGGTAGCATATTCATTGGTGGTAGTATCTTGTGTAATCATGAGCCATTGGTAGGAGTCATATACTAAATATGCGATCTTTATATATATATACAGGGTGTTCGAAAAAGTATGTGACAGTTGAATGAAGATGTTTTCTGATGAAGCGATGCGTTGATAATATTCAAAGGCAGTTTTGTTTGTAACGTTGCTTTTCTGTGTTATTAGTGAAAATTCCTAAAGCAGATGGCAAATCTCTAGAGTATAGATGATATTAAATAATGATATTTTATGCAGTACCCATAACTGTAATAATATTTCATTAATTAATGAAACACTTATATATATGTATACATAATTAAAATGCATTAGAGGCCGGGGTGGCTCATTCGATAGCGCTCCAAGCTCATAATTTGCACATCCCAGGTTCGAGTACCACCTCGGCCAGCATTGAGATTTATTTCCGTAAATCTCCCTGTCCTGACCAAGATTAGTAGAGGACACCGATCGACTTGAAAAGACCCCCACCCATCAGACTTGACGTTAAGCCATGGCCCCTTATGCGGGAGACCCATACTCTGTGCGCGTTAAAGAACACACCTGGATGACCTTGACGCAAGGCTACCATCTGTCTACCAACAGCTGTTCCAATGAGTCCCATCCCTCCCCCGACTTTCTCGGGGTCCTTGTGGCTTGGTCATTAGCCTATTGTGTGCAAAAAATAAGTGTCACTCAGAGGTAAAGCAACCTAACACAGTAAAAAGTTCAAACTATGGAGAAAATATTGGCTGAATACGGGTACCTCACTTTCCCCTCTTACCCGACATCATCTGTGTAGATACTTGTGAGGGATTCAAATGCTAAAAATAGAATTCAAAGAGATTCAAGCCAGAGTGATGTCATTAACAGAATAATCATCTGCCATGTGTTAGAGATTTCATTTTCCAAGTGAAATGGAATTTCGTCTTACAATTCTCTGATTCTTTTCATCCGCCATCACTCTTCATCCTCCTCCCAAGAGCCAATCTTCGATTCACTCTTCCGATGCGATTTAAAGTTTCGTCTCTTCTCAATCTCCTTTCTTCGGGCGAACTTTATTTCGCGTGTCAATTGCATCCTTTCTGCTTCTTTGCTCTTTACTCCGAAATGCATCCCGTCTCTTTTTATCACTTCATTCGTCGGTCCTCTCTTCGTTATCTTCTCTTCTACGGACGAGTTTGTATCTGAGGGTATATAAACATCTTCACTGATCTCATGCTTTCTCTCTGTCTAACAATCGAATTGTGTATTCCAAATTGTAACTTATCTCTTTCTTCGTCATTCTGAAGAAGGTGAGAAGAGAAGAAAAAGAAAACTCTCCTGATTTTTTTTATTATTTTTTTTTTGCCCTTTTTTTATTAAACAATTTTAACAAAGACATTGATAATGTGTTGGGTTGTTTAACCTCTGAGAGGCATTTTTGTGCACATAAAGAGCTAAATAGTCAGGTCACAAGGACCCCAAGGGCTAAGGGCAAATGAGACTTTTAGACGGGGGGGGGGGGGGGGGTGGCTCCGTTTGGAGAGAAAAATACAAAAAAAGGTACCAAATATGCAAATTAAAGGCTATTTTCATATTAAATATGAATTCGGTAAATTTAATAAAAATTTTATTTAGTTGGATAATTTTTATTTTAATTATATTGTAATTCATTTGCAAACAAAATTCTGCATTAATATTATTTTCTTAAATGTAAAATTTCTTCATTAATATAAATTTTCAAAATAATTTTTAATAATTAAAAAATTTCTTTGTATTTTAAGTCTTTTATAGCTGTCTAGTTTTTTGGCAGCACATTCTTCAATTACTTCATTGAAATGCATTTCTTTACACAGGTAGGTAATTAAAAAATATATTAAATGTTCGTTATTAAAAAAAATTGAGATATAAAAACACCGGCGCTGGCGCGAGGCGGCTGCCGTTCTCGCCCCTGCCTTATTACATCCGCCGCTGCCAAAGGGCTCAGGAAAGAGGAATCCACTGGACAGCTGTTACGGGAGAAATAGTAGCCTTCCCGTCAAGTCCATTCAGCGTGTTCTTTAACGTGCACAGGTTATAACTCTCCTGCACATGGAGTCACGGCTAAACGTCCCATCCGATGGACGCGAACTTTCCAAGCTTAACGGTGAGCCTTTTCTCACCGAGGGCAGAAAGGGATTTAAGGGAGAAAATTTTCAATGTTCCATATACGAGTATGCAGTTGGGACTCGTATCTGGAACATTGAGAATTTTCTCCGACTGGAAAAATGATTTTGAGATGATTGAGTTGAGAATTTCTCCGACTGGAAAAATGATTTTGAGATGATTGAGTTGAGAATTTTCTCCGACTGGAAAAATGATTTTGTGATGATTGAGTTGAGAATTTTCTCCGACTGGAAAAATGATTTTGAGATGATTGAGCTGAGAATTTTCTCCGACTGGAAAAATGATTTTGAGATGATTGAGTTGAGAATTTCTCCGACTGGAAAAATGATTTTGAGATGATTGAGTTGAGAATTTTCTCCGACTGGAAAAATGATTTTGAGATGATTGAGTTGAGAATTTCTCCGACTGGAAAAATGATTTTGAGATGATTGAGTTGAGAATTTTCTCCGACTGGAAAAATGATTTTGTGATGATTGAGTTGAGAATTTTCTCCGACTGGAAAAATGATTTTGAGATGATTGAGCTAAGAATTTTCTCCGACTGGAAAAATGATTTTGAGATGATTGAGTTGAGAATTTCTCCGACTGGAAAAATGATTTTGAGATGATTGAGTTGAGAATTTTCTCCGACTGGAAAAATGATTTTGAGATGATTGAGTTGAGAATTTCTCCGACTGGAAAAATGATTTTGAGATGATTGAGTTGAGAATTTTCTCCGACTGGAAAAATGATTTTGTGATGATTGAGTTGAGAATTTTCTCCGACTGGAAAAATGATTTTGAGATGATTGAGCTGAGAATTTTCTCCGACTGGAAAAATGATTTTGAGATGATTGAGTTGAGAATTTTCTCCGACTGGAAAAATGATTTTGAGATGATTGAGTTGAGAATTTTCTCCGACTGGAAAAATGATTTTGTGATGATTGAGTTGAGAATTTTCTCCGACTGGAAAAATGATTTTGAGATGATTGAGCTGAGAATTTTCTCCGACTGGAAAAATGATTTTGAGATGATTGAGTTGAGAATTTTCTCCGACTGGAAAAATGATTTTGAGATGATTGAGTTGAGAATTTTCTCCGACTGGAAAAATGATTTTGAGATGATTGAGTTCAGAATTTTCTCCGACTGGAAAAATGATTTTGAGATGATTGAGTTGAGAATTTCTCCGACTGGAAAAATGATTTTGAGATGATTGAGTTGAGAATTTTCTCCGACTGGAAAAATGATTTTGAGATGATTGAGTTGAGAATTTCTCCGACTGGAAAAATGATTTTGAGATGATTGAGTTGAGAATTTTCTCCGACTGGAAAAATGATTTTGTGATGATTGAGTTGAGAATTTTCTCCGACTGGAAAAATGATTTTGAGATGATTGAGCTGAGAATTTTCTCCGACTGGAAAAATGATTTTGAGATGATTGAGTTGAGAATTTTCTCCGACTGGAAAAATGATTTTGAGATGATTGAGTTGAGAATTTTCTCCGACTGGAAAAATGATTTTGTGATGATTGAGTTGAGAATTTTCTCCGACTGGAAAAATGATTTTGAGATGATTGAGCTGAGAATTTTCTCCGACTGGAAAAATGATTTTGAGATGATTGAGTTGAGAATTTTCTCCGACTGGAAAAATGATTTTGAGATGATTGAGTTGAGAATTTTCTCCGACTGGAAAAATGATTTTGAGATGATTGAGTTCAGAATTTTCTCCGACTGGAAAAATGATTTTGAGATGATTGAGTTGAGAATTTCTCCGACTGGAAAAATGATTTTGAGATGATTGAGTTGAGAATTTTCTCCGACTGGAAAAATGATTTTGAGATGATTGAGTTGAGAATTTCTCCGACTGGAAAAATGATTTTGAGATGATTGAGTTGAGAATTTTCTCCGACTGGAAAAATGATTTTGAGATGATTGAGTTGAGAATTTTCTCCGACTGGAAAAATGATTTTGAGATGATTGAGTTGAGAATTTTCTCCGACTGGAAAAATGATTTTGAGATGATTGAGTTGAGAATTTTCTCCGACTGGAAAAATGATTTTGAGATGATTGAGTTCAGAATTTTCTCCGACTGGAAAAATGATTTTGAGATGATTGAGTTGAGAATTTTCTCCGACTGGAAAAATGATTTTGAGATGATTGAGTTGAGAATTTTCTCCGACTGGAAAAATGATTTTGAGATGATTGAGTTGAGAATTTTCTCCGACTGGAAAAATGATTTTGAGATGATTGAGTTGAGAATTTTCTCCGACTGGAAAAATGATTTTGAGATGATTGAGTTGAGAATTTTCTCCGACTGGAAAAATGATTTTGAGATGATTGAGTTGAGAATTTCTCCGACTGGAAAAATGATTTTGAGATGATTGAGTTGAGAATTTTCTCCGACTGGAAAAATGATTTTGAGATGATTGAGTTGAGAATTTTCTCCGACTGGAAAAATGATTTTGAGATGATTGAGTTGAGAATTTTCTCCGACTGGCAAAATGATTTTGAGATGATTGAGTTGAGAATTTTCTCCGACTGGAAAAATGATTTTGAGATGATTGAGTTGAGAATTTTCTCCGACTGGAAAAATGATTTTGAGATGATTGAGTTGAGAATTTTCTCCGACTGGAAAAATGATTTTGAGATGATTGAGTTGAGAATTTTCTCCGACTGGAAAAATGATTTTGAGATGATTGAGTTCAGAATTTCTCCGACTGGAAAAATGATTTTGAGATGATTGAGTTGAGAATTTTCTCCGACTGGAAAAATGATTTTGAGATGATTGAGTTGAGAATTTTCTCCGACTGGAAAAATGATTTTGAGATGATTGAGTTGAGAATTTTCTCCGACTGGAAAAATGATTTTGAGATGATTGAGTTGAGAATTTCTCCGACTGGAAAAATGATTTTGAGATGATTGAGTTGAGAATTTTCTCCGACTGGAAAAATGATTTTGAGATGATTGAGTTGAGAATTTTCTCCGACTGGAAAAATGATTTTGAGATGATTGAGTTGAGAATTTTCTCCGACTGGAAAAATGATTTTGAGATGATTGGGCTGAGAATTTTCTCCGACTGGACTGGCGAAATGCAAATTCCGACTGAGACCCGCTGTCGATTAAGCCACCTTTCTCTCTTATAATAAATAAAAAAAAAACCTCCTCAACAGCTGCTTGCCACAGAGGTCTGAGAGGAGCCTTTCAGTTTATACGCCATAGTAGAAGGTCTAGAGGTTGGCGGGACCTCTGCAGAAAAACAACACAAACATCCATGCCTTATCCGGGGCTCAAACCCAGTCTCTTATAATCAGTAGCCAAGTGCGCTAACCACTCGGCCACGGTACGGCTCTTTTGTAATAGCTGTAACAATTTCTGTTTTTCTGCTCGAGATAGCATGAGTATGGGATTTCCGGCCAAATGTTCTTTATTGGAATAATACTATAACAACTGATTTATTATCATCATCAAAAATAAATGTTTGTTCTGAATATGTTCCAGTCTTCCGACCCTCTCCTCCAGATGGCAAGGTTGGATAATGCTAAGAAGCTGATGACGTTTATGCTACAAAACCTTGATAAAAAATTCTTATACCCTATGGAAAAGATTCGCATCATTTAAAAATTTGATTGTAGCAAACTTTGCGCTTAGTCAGATCCTCTTGTCCAAATAAAGTGTGCAGACTTAGTTCAAATATGTTCTCTTTTTCTAATCTTGCTAGTAAATTGTCTCTCTGGATTGAGTAAGCAGTACAATTTAGCAAAACATGAATCACTGTTTCCTTTACTTTTAACGTCTGACAGCTGGGGGAAAGAACCTTTCTCATCTTGAAAAGTGAGTCGTTCAGGACTTTTGCACCTGTTCTGAGTCTAGTGTTATACACAAAATTTCGTCTTGAAAAGTGCAGATCATTCACTGGAAGGATTTTGTTCTCTATTAATTGTCGATGATTGATATTTCTTTCAGCTATGACTTAGAAGTGATGTAGAAAGCTCTCCTTTAGTTTTTCTTTATTTAACATGGAAACTTTTAAATTCCTGATCTGGAAATGGAGGTAATTTTTCTTTGCTTAAGAACAAATTTTCATCGTTGATCGTACATTGACTTTCGATGTACCAGGTACAATGTGCCCATAACCATCTCCATCTGATTAATAGGCCTTGAAGGATAAGTAAATAAATCATAATACATGAACCACAAAGAGTGGGCCCAGAGGAATCGGATAGGATACCGTCTCTCGAAATTGAATATTCTAGAACAAGAAAAGAAAAAGTTCTAACTCATTCAGAAACAATTTATCATGGTAAGATGAATAAGCAAGAAAGAAAGAACTAAATTTGTGTGGTTTGAGTGACAAATTGAAGTGTAGTCTTCATGTTGTATGTGCAGAAAATGTTTTTTGTCATTTATTCTTCATGTTGTTAGTGGGAATGTATAAGTGTTGATGGAATGTTATCTTCATGTTGTTTATGTTGACTTATTTATTTATAGAATGTCAATAAGATCACAATTTTTATAAAAAAGAGATAATAAGTTTGTATAATGATAACTTGATTTTATGATTATTATGATGTAGAATACTTTTGAAATTGTAGCTGGTTATATTATATTTTTTTAATTTTTTGTAATAAATTACTCTTTGTGAGTTGTACAGTTTACAATTAAAAATAATGTGTGAAAGTGAATGAGGAACTGCACAAACGGTGCAGTTGGGAGTAGATTTTTGTTTGAATAAAAATAGAGTGGTAATTGTGAATGCTTTATTAGTTTTTAATTTAGTTATAAGGTTAATGTCTTTTTTACAAAAAAAAATATTTAAATTTTAGGGGCTAGATAACAATAAACAGTAAAAGAGAGCTAAATCGCAAAGCCTTCCTGAGAGAAAGCAATGGCCTCAGGCCTCTTATATCTGTTTAAAACCTCATGATTATATCTATAAGGGAATAAATAATCTAATTTGGATTATTTGAAACTGCCTCGAAAAACATTTTCGAGTCAAGTTTGATTAATATGAGTGTATATATGATCAATGCCAAGATCTCTTTGTATTTGACGGTTAGAAACAAACCAAGGGGCATTGATGGCAGATGATGAGAACAAACTTTAGTTAGTCGACGAGAAATATAAGAAATATATACAGTAGCTGAATTACCGGTAGTTTTATGAATATTTCTTATTATATAAATGTTATACGTCTATTTCTTATTATATAAATGTTATACGTCGTGCCTGTGGCAAGGAGTGTGTGTAAGGGAGAATAGAGCTATCTTCCATAGACGTAATGTAAACTTTCTGTTGCAGCGCCCTCTAAACATGGCAAATTCGTGCATTGCAGTGAAGCCACCTATCCAGGGAGAGGAGCGAGTTCCCTGCATTATTTTTCCACCGCCGAGCAAAGTATTCAATTGCTTACACCACGTGGCTAATTTTATATACACTTTGATTCTGAAAAAGTTCATTTTCTTCATGAAGTACACTCATAATTTCTTTTCGTTTAGAAAGAAAATATCATGAAATAATGAAATTATTTTCTTTAATAAATCCAATTTTGTAAAACTGGTAGTAGTTATGCTAAAGAACAAAGTTTTAGTATTTTGAACAACCTACAGCATTTAGTATATTATAATAAATTGAAATTTATGTGTCAATGCACGATAACATGATCTATATAATTATATTTTATACAATTGCTGATATTTTCAATAAATATCATATCGAGTTTTTTACTTGTATAAACTGTCAATAGATGGCAGCAGACACTTCCCGTATCAACCATAAAAAAAGAATTACACTGTTAGAGCAAAGCGCAGAAGCCAATGTACATCGATATGCTCCAGGGAACACAAACCTGCAACATACATTGACTTATATATATATTCGCAAGATGATTAAATGTATTAATTTACATATTAATTTTAAAAATTCTGCAAAATTACACAAAATAAACATACAACGGCTTTTCCAGGTATCGTAAAATGTACTCCTGAACAGGATAAAACACTCAATGAATAACTTTAGGGTCAGCTACCACTGTGCCAAACAGCCATGGCTGTTAGACATTTGGAAACGCTGGTTAAATCGCAATATATATACCAATAGTAAGACAAACCATAGCTGCAGTGGGCTAAAATGATTACACTGCGCATGCGCAGATCACCCCTTACAGTTGTTTTTGTGCCTGCACATCAATTTGCCACATTCAGCTTCGGTAAAATTCCGCAGAACGGCGCCACTTACGCTTCTGCAAAGCTAGCCTTCTTCTCCTTAGACCTTCTTTGCCTGTGGTTTTCAATGGTCTATCAAACGGTCTTTCTGAAAAGGAATCTAAATCAGAAAGGAAATTAAATATTTAGCTTTAAATTGATATATACGGACCATTTCATTTAAAGGGCTATTACCTTTATTAGGGTTATTGAAATTCCATGAAATTTAGACTAAATATTCTTCACCTATCACACTAATAGAAATAAATCATAATTTTCTTTTTTCTTTCAAGACTGTGATGGAAGTTTTAGCCAAGGGGCGTTATAAATCCGAAATAATCCTTTATAAATTGATTTTACACTGAAATAATAATAGTTCGCAATCAATGATAATAATTAAAGAAAGCAGAGTAGGTTCTAAAGTCTGAATATGTGAGAGTTTTGAATATAAAATTCCGGAGTAGATAATCAAAATTGGTAACGGCAGTGAGACTGCCATTACCAATTTTGATTTTTTGATAATCTGGTTGTTGGCGATCATTTGATCGCCAACAACCATATCATTTGATCGCCAACAACCATATCATTAGTAGAATGGCGGACTGTAATTACATTCTTTTTGCGTAACCGAGTAAAAATAGCGTCAAGAGAAATAATAATAACAACAACAAAAATGTTAATGGCAACAGGATCAACGAGAAAAAGCCAATAACACCAACAGTAACAAGCATAACAAGGAGATCAAAACTAAAAAAATATAAAAATCAACGTCAACGTCACCTAATAGAATGGAGGATTATATTTCGATACTGTTTTGAAAACGAGTCAACTTTTAACGAAACTTCGATGGGAATATTTATATATGCAAAAAAAAGGAAATGATGAATGAAATTATTTTTTTCTGAAGAAATCAAAGAAAACATCTTGCAGCCCTGATGCAAACTAATTAGAAGTTTGAAAAGATTTCCAACGTCAGAGTCTCTGTTTGGCTCTTTGTTGTTGAGGCAGAAAGATAAATGAGATGAGTCTCATGGGTTAATAAAGATATCCAAGAGTTCCCGTCTTGAGATACTTAACTAGCAAACAAGACCACCGTTCCTCGCCATCCTTGGCTTTGAAAAAATGAGAGACAAATTAAAAAGACGCCAAAAATGGTCAAAGCAAAAAAGATTAGTGTAAAAGAAACAGAGAAAAGATAAGAGTAAACATAAAAAATAATTATATCTTATAAATTTAAAAAATGAGTGGTGGTCTTCGTATTAATGACATTGCAACTAGTGCTTTTTATGAAAGGCAACGAAAAGAGAATTAAGTAGAATTTAAATATTAAAATAATGGTAATCGAAAAAAAATGTTTTAATATGAAATGTTAATGTGCAGTGTAATATTTATATTTGCTTTGAATTAATGTTTAATATATGATTTAATTATATGTTTCTATTTTGTTTCAAGCCGTCCTGTGGCAATAGTGGTTAGTGCTCTTGGCTACTGATCAAAGATATCTGGATTCGAGCACCGGGTAAAGCTTGGATGTTGTGTGTTGGAACTCGAACCTGGGAATTTCAGATTACGAGCCTGGGGTTCTAACGATCGAGCCACCCCCGTCCCTCACATGCTAGATGGACTTGACAGGAGGCTTCCATCTGTCTCCTGACACCCTCCAGTGGGGCTCCTTCTTCCAATCTTCTCTGACTCCATGGGATTTTTGTGACCTGGCCATTTAGCCCACTGTGCCCAAAAACTGTGTCACTCTGATGTAAAACAACCTAAACCAACGCAATCAAAACTGCACATGGCTGGAAAAAAAGACAAAACGGCTCTTCCCTACTGATTAAAGGCTATCTTTGCATTATCTAGAAACATTATTCTTTCTTCATCTTTTCCTCTGATGCAGTCATTCTATCAGAATGACTTCGTGGGTTAAAAACAACGTCATCCAATGTCAAAGAAATCACATGCGATAATCTTACCTTACTTGCTCCAGTCGTCTTTTTATCTCAGTATCTCTTGTCCATAAACAAAAACGATATCTTGGATGATTGCAGAACAATTCTGTCATCATTGATCATTCATCCCCGAGAGGGATTTCTTCCTAAATCTCCAGTTACACGGATGTTGTTATTCATCCGAAACATCCCTCTTGTTCTTCTCATTAGTAACTCGAGGACGATTGTTCTTCCAGGTTCAGCGATGCTGATAACGTAATCTAAGGGATTTTTACTGGCGGTGAAAGGCATCCTTGTTTTAGTTATTATCTAATAAGTGTCTGTGGGAGAACTCTTATTGAAGATGGCAAGTCAGAGAGATGACAATGGATGCGAATATTTGTTGATGTGCAATAATCCAAAATGATGTGTCACCAGAAATATTATGTCAGCCTTAAAAGGGTTGGAAAGAGCACCAAGATAAGATAATCTTGGAGAGCTCACTTTAATATCTATTAACAAATTTATAATAAATAATAAAATAAATACCCCCTCAAGCAGCTGCTTGCCACAGAGGTCTGACAGGAGCCTGTCAGTTTATATGCCATAGTAGAAGGTCTGAGAGGATGGCAGGACCTCAGCAGAAAACAACACGAACATCCATGCCTTACCCGGGGCTCGAACCCAGGTCCCTTAGATCAGTAGCCAAGCGCGCTAACCACTCGGCCATGGGACGGCTTAAATTTATAACAGTAATAAATTAATTTATTTTAACATGAGACTTGTTGTTATAATTTTTTTTTAAAATTGGAAATAAATTTAAAAATATTCAATAATATTAAAATAAAAACAAATAAATTAATATTTTAATTTCATTCTATTATAAATATATTGCTTGTAAATAAATTTTAGAGAAATTAAACTACTTATAAATTTCCAATATGTATATTAATTTTCCTACTTTTCCCTTCTTTCTATTCGACAGATGTTCGGATTCAGTGTTATCTACGTGGCCCTGGCAGAGCCACCTAGATAGCACCGGACAAGGACAGCCGTTGAACAAACGGAGAGGAAAACAGAGGGAAATTAAAAATGCGTACTGATTAAAGTGATTTGTTTTATCTAAAAAGTTTAACAAAAAGATATTTATTTGTCAATAGTACAAAATAAAAAAAAAATTAATCGCGATTTTTCAAAGTATTTATGAATTTTTGAAATTAATTGCCAAATTTTAAAAAGAAATAACTACCAGTAGAATATTAAAAGAATAAAGTTTAATTAGAACTCCTCTATATTTAAAATTCATTTGAAAAAACGCAAAAAATACAAAATTAGATTTGTTTCAGATCTTTATTACATCAGCAGTTGTATTTTTTCATAAAAAGCTTAATTAAGAATTTACTGATCTCTGAATTTAACTGCTGTGAGGGTAGATCTGCAAACGATTGAAAAACAGAACGTGATGACTCAAGGTAAGTGGGTTTATTGCATATCCATCAGTACATAATAGGCCCCACCTCGGGCGATTAAACAAACCTGTAGACGTCTCGGCATTCCATCAATCAGATGGTTAATGGTATCCTGAAGTATGGCATTCCAAACAGCATCCAGTTGGGCATGCAACTATACCAAGTTCACTGTAGGAGGGAGCTGGCGAACACTAAGGTCCCATACATGCTCAATGGGTGACAAGTCCGGGTAATATGGCGGCCATGAGAGAATGTCCACACCTTGCAGACTGTTCGTCGTTGCCCCCCCCCCCCCCCCGATAGGGGACCATCTTGACGTGGTGGTGATGGGGGGAGGGGCTGAATGGTGCCTCTGTGAAGTAGGGGTCACGGCCCGTTGTTTCCTCATTTGCACGATGGGATGTGGCCTTTGGTAGCAGGGCTTGTAAGTGTCTACGGACTGGCTTTTGGGAGGGGCCGGTCCAGTGGGCTTATTCACTTGCTCAGGGAAGCTTTAGGTTCACAGCCCCGATGGAGGGGCTGAGGCTGAAAGTACTGCGGACTGATGTTGGGGGGCACCGGTCCAGTGGGCTCATTGGTGCAGCCTCAGTGAAGTTGGGGTACAGACTGCTTCTGGAGGGCAGCTGGTACAGTAGCTCAAAAAAGTATCCGAACACTACGGTTGATTAAAAAATTCAGAAAAAATATCTGGCAACGATTTTTTTAGAAATTAGTGATCTGGCAACCTTCGTGTCACGTGACTCGGCTCAACAATTCGTGTCACGTGACTCGGCCAAGTTGACTCGGCTCCCGGGGTGGAGTCTCCACCCCGGGAGCCGAGTCAACTTGGTTCTATATACCATTTTTGTGGCTAACCGGGGAACAGATTAAATTTAGGTTTTGACCGATGGATGAACCTTCCTTCTATAGGATTGTTCGCCATAGGTAGACGTGGATGAGCTGTGTCCTTTGGCACTGTCTTGCCGCGGCGTAGTTTGGAGATTAAGGCATTCTCCCCATAGTTGGTGTGCAGCCATATGCTGCGGTACAATGGGACTTGCCATTACTTAATGTATAATGTTCGTCGTTGCCACCCCCCCCCCCACCGCGAATAGGAGACACCTTGTCGAGAGGGGGGGGGGAGGCTTGAGGGCCTGAATGAAGTTGGAGGCATTGCTGACCGGAGTGGCACCGGTCGGACAGGCTAAGATGGACAGGCCAGACTAAGAGCTCCCGTCACGGGAGCCGAGGCAACTTGGATTGTATATCCTTGTTTGTGGCGATCCGGGACACAGATTAAATTTAGGTTTTTACCGATGGATGAACTTTACTTCTATAGTACTGTTCGCCATAGGTAGTCATGGGGTGAGCTGCATCTATATGGTGCTGTCTTGCCCTCGACGTAGTTAGTGGAGATTTTGGCATTATCCCTATAGATGGAATGCAGTACTTGAATTGCGATACATCTGGGTTTAGCCATTCAATTAAATTTCCTGTCCATCGTTGTACGTGCAGTGTGTGGGATGGCGTTGTCCTGCTGCAGAATCAGTCCAGGCATGGTGGTAAGGAAGGATTATGCCACAGGATTAACGATGTCATCCATGTGATGCCTCGCCTTTTGTCACCAGAAACATGGAGCAGATGTCCAGCTGCCATATTTGATGTCACCCATATCATTGTACCATGGTAGGAAGCCGTATGGTGGCTAATGGAATATGCTTCCTCATGTCGTTGACGACGCAGACGCCATTCGGAAAAAACAGCTGTCAGATATGACGAAACAGAATCGGGACTGCTCTGTGAATAACACTCTCCTGCATTCTGCAGTCCAGTGTTACCTCGCTCGACACCAGTGGAAACAGTGTAACTGATGATGTCGCTGCAACGGCAATATGCCAGACTGGATGTCTCGCCCTCATTCCTGCATCATGTCCAATAGTTTGTGTGGAGACCACTGACCTGTAGAGGTCCACAAATCACTCTGCAGCACAGTCGCTGTGATAAAAGGGTCGCGAATGGCCCTCCTACAAAGCATACTATCTTCATGTCTTGTGGTGTGGCATGAAGTACCATGATGTTGCATAAGATGCACTGTTGCACTGTGCTCACATTGTGCACCACATCGACACCAGTGGAAACAGTGTAACTGATGATGTCGCTGCAACGGTAATATGCCAGACTGGATGTCTCGCCCTCATTCCTGCATCATGCAAACGTTGTCAAATAGTTTGTGTGAGACCACTGTACCTGTAGAGGTCCGCAAATCACTCTGCAGCACAGTCGCTGTGATGAAAGGGTCGCGAATGGCTCTCCTACAAAGCATACTATCTTCATGTCCTGTGGTGAAGTACCATGATGTTGCATAAGATGCACCTTTGCACTGTGCTCACATTGTGCACCAAGCATGCAGCGATCGCTCGAAGGCTCAATCCAAGCTCTCGCATATCGACGATCCGCTCCCTCTCAGAAACCGCCAATTGCACATAACAGTCCCGCCTGCGTCTCCAAGACATGTTCCTAACATTTTTGCAGCATGCATTCCACCCTTACTGTATGTCGTGCTATGGTACAACCTTGTGGGTTCTCGGTATTTATCTGCTTCTTGGCTACGTATCACGTGTGCGTTCGCTGCGGAACTTTGATCATTTGCATATCTCCGATGGCCAATTGCCTCCTGCGATTTTCATATCTCTACTTCCATTCATTCTTGATGTTGCGATTTCCACTTTTGACCAGTGTAATAATATATGGATCTTTTCCTAATAGAGTGAACAAGTATATGTAGTAATTTCTCAAAAAATATAATAATTTTATCTCAAACAGATTTTGTTTTGCAAATCGTCTAATATCGTTTTCTTTTAACGAAATTCGTCAAAATCGTTCTCTCGATATGTACAGTCGCTCAAAAAAATATCCGAACACTATGGTTGATTACAGAACTCAGGAAAAAATATCTGGCAACGATTTTTTTTAGAAATTAGTGATCTGGCAACCGTGACACAAAGTGACACAAAGGTTGCCAGATCACTAATTTCTTAAAAAAATCGTTGCCAGATATTTTTCTGAATTCTGTAATCAACCATAGTGTTCGGATATTTTTTTGAGCGACTGTATCTAGAAAAATGGGGCGGGGGTGGCTCAGTCGGTAGCGCGCCAGGCTCGTAATCTGTAGTTCCCAGGTTCGAGTCCCAGCTGGGTCAGCGTTGAGATTTATCTCCGCAAAATTCCCCGCCCTGCTCACGGTCAGTAGGGGACACCGATGGGCTTGGAAAGGCCGCCGTCCGTCGGATGGGACGTTAAGCCGTGGTCCCGTGTACGGGGAGAGCCACACCCTGTGCACGTTAAAGAACACACTGGATGGCCTTGACGGGAGGCTACCATCTGTCTCCCAACAGCTGTTCCAGTGGGTCCCTTCCCCCAACCTTCTCTGAGCCTTCGGGGTCCGTGTGACCTGGCCATTTAGCCCATGGTGTGCAAAAAAGTGCCGCTCAGAGGTAAAACAACCCAACCCAACGCGTATCTAGAAAATTCCTATTTGTTTGAACGAGTTGTGTTGTTTCATCTCTGATCGGCACTTTTTTGCACACAATGGGTTAAATAACCAGATCACAAGGAATTTTTGTTTCAAGGTTTAATTAGTTAACATTAAGGTTTGATTAATATTCAAATTTCATATATTTTTGCTCAACCATTTGAAGCTTAGTGATGCATTCGTAAATACACGACACAATATAAGCGCTATTGTGGAAAATGATGTAACAGAAAGTGACTTCAGTATTTCAGAACGACTTTCCTGTTTTCCCATCACATTACTCACCTACCGTTCATTTCATTCCATTTCCTCAACAGAAAGTGAAAAGAAAGCGAAAGAAAAAAAGAAAACGAAATAGCAAATGGATTTTTCGCCACTCCCATTCACAAAACGGATGCTCACCAAACCTAAAAAAAAAATATGATGCTAGAAGGATCTAAAAGACGTAAAGAAGCAGAAAGACGCATTCTTTCAAGGAAAAAATATAATAGTGGATAGAAACGAGATGGCAAGTTCACGTTCGTTAAAAAAACGAATAAATATGTGAGATAAAATAAAAAACCTTTTATCTTTCAGAACAGAAGAGACCAGGTAAATGAACAAGATTTTACTCCTGTTTCGTGTATTGTTGCACTGATGTGCCATTAAGAAACGCACGCTTCTGTATATAAAGAACGTAAAGAAGAAGAAGAATTATTAAGGTACTGAAGAATATCTGGAATGTTACGAGAAATTCGCAACCTTCCTCTTATTCTTTTTGAGGAGTTCTTGAATGAGAGAAAAGTTGTGTTGGAAAAGAGCATCTGGTTTCATCCTTTTCTTTTTACAGTTTGCTTTTTAGGTTTGCTTCGTAAACATTTCTGAGTGATGGTCGGTAACAATCTTCGAAAGGGAAAGAGCGAAAAATATTTAACATTATAGCATTTGGGTTGTTTTACCTCTGAGCGGCACTTTTTTACACACCATGGGATAAATGGCCAGGTCACAAGGACCCCGAAGGCTCAGAGAAGGTTGGGGGAGGGAACCCACTAGAACAGCTGTTGGGAAACAGATGGTAGCATCCCGTCGAGGCCATCTAGCGTGTTCTTTAACGTGTACAGGGTATGGCTCTCCCGTATACGGGACCACGGCTTAACGTCCTATCCGACGGACGGCGACCTTTCCAAGCCCATCGGAACATTTTAGCAATAGAGTCCGACTGCTTACCGACTGGTTAGCGCGCTTGATTACTGATTTAGAAGACCTTGGTTCGTTAGAAAGGGAAGCGTCCGTTGGATGGGATGTTAAGCCGTGGTACCGTGTGCTGAAGTACCACATTACATTACATAACGTCACAAGAATTGGGAGGTCCTTTCTCAGGCTTTCCCAACTAAAGAACCATACCCTGTGCACGTTAAAGAACATGCTGGATGGCCTAAACGGGAGGTTACGATGTCTCTCAAAACTGTTCCAGTGGGTTCCTCTCACCCCAACTTTCTCTGAGCCTTCGGAGTCCTTGTGACCTACCATTTAGCCAATGATATGCACAAAAAAAATGCCGCTCAGAGGTAAAACAACACAACCTTGGTTCGAGCCCCTGTATAAGGCATGGATGTTTGTGTTATTTTTCTGCTGGGGTCCCGCCCTCCTCACAGATCTTCTCAATAGCGTGTTAAACTAACAGGCTCCTGTCAGTTCTCTGTGGCAAGCAGCTGTTTGAGAGAATAGTATTTAATTATGTAGAAATAGGAGACACAGAACTTCTCAATACCGTATTAAACTGACAGGCTCTTATCAATCCTCTATGGCAAGCAGCTGTTTGAGAGAATAGTATTTATTTATTTAGAAATAAGAGAGACATTTAACAGTTAATCGTTAATGCTAAGAACAGCTGTATCTGATAGAAATTCATAGCTCGCCATACTTAAGTTTGTCGTATTGCCAAATTAAATATATATACGTAATAAGGTCGGTAGGCATAACTAATGTTATCTCTTATTCATGCATTTCGCCAAGTTTGGCGAGTGGTGAGTTTATTAATAAATAAATAATAAATACTCCCTCAAGCAGCTGCTTGCCACAGAGGTTTGACAGGAGCCTGTCAGTTTATAAGCCATAGTAGAAGGTCTGTGAGGATGGCAGGACCTCAGCAGAAAAACAACACTTACATCCATGCCTTATCCGGGGCTCGAACCCAGGTCCCTTAGATCGTGCGTGCTAACCACTCGGGCATGGGACGAGCTTGGCCAACTTGGCAATTGTTACCACACCACTTCGGAATTGTTAGATTTAGTACAAATATAATATGTAAGAACCAATGGATAATTCTTAACAAAGAAGCAATGAAACTTTACAACAATATTTAATTGCAGAAGGAATAACTGACGCTGCGTCCGTCCCCAGTAAAGCTAGCTTCACCCTTAAGCAAAATACACGATACTTGATTTTACTCATAAGAATGTATAAAGCTTTTTTTCGGTTAGATTTATTTAGACAAGTATAAAGGAGGCACTGAAATCTGCTAGTTATATGATTGTTGAACGAAAACGCTCGGCTCCTACAAGCATATAACTAGAACATTTCAGTGCCACCCTTAAAATAAATAAAATAAATACCCGCTCAAGCAGCTGCTTGCCACAGAGGTCTGACAGGTATACACCATAGTAGAAGGTCTGAGAGGATGGCGGGACCTCAGCAGAAAAACGACACACACATCCATGCCTTACATGGGGCTCGAACCCAGGCCCTTTATATCAGTTGGGTTGGGTTGTTTTACCTCTGAGCGGCACTTTTTTGCACACCATGGGCTAAATGGCCAGGTCACACGGACCCCGAAGGCTCAGAGAAGGTTGGGGGAAGGGACCCACTGGAACAGCTGTTGGGAGACAGATGGTAGCCTCCCGTCAAGGCCATCCAGCGTGTTCTTTAACGTGCACAGGGTATGGCTCTCCCGCACACGGGGCCACGGCTTAACGTCCCATCCGACGGACGGCGGCCTTTCCAAGCCCATCGGTGTCCCCTACTGACCGTGAGCAGGGCGGGGAATTTTTCGGAGATAAATCTCAACGCTGACCCAGCTGGGACTCGAACCTGGGAACTACAGATTACGAGCCTGGCGCGCTACCGACTGAGCCACCCCCGCCCCCCTTTATATCAGTAGCCAAGCACGTTAACCACACACCACGGGACGGATACCCTTACACTTGTCTAAATAAATCTAACCGGCAAGAAACGCTTTATACATTCTTATGAGTTAATAATGATGATGGGAAACCGTTTATTGATTTACCACTACATTCTCTGCACTTGATTTTACGTTAGACCCAAAGAAAGCTGAATTTTTCCCCTTTTTTTTTGGCTGGATACAGTTTGGCAAATATACACTGACTTCCATAAATTAAGGAAAATCCCTATGTTAAGTGAATGGGAAGCTAACGTCAAAGCTCTATAAATTCTAAAATAAGATTTTTTTATTTTGAAAAATGTGATTTCAGACATAGATCTCAATCAAATAAATCAACATCTCGATTTTCAACAATATTCATTCAGTATTTAATGAGTTATGGAAGTTTGAATATTTAGCGATAACAATGCCAGCCACAAAATTTGACTTCAGAAGTTAATTAAAATTTATTAATAAGAATTGTATCAAAGTGTTTAATAAAATAAGTTTGTATTTTAGAACTTTGTGTAAAGAATTCTTTCACTATTCTTCAGTTCAGTGTAAGTTTCTTAAGACTTGCATTGTTATCGCTAAATATTCCAACTTCCATAACTCATTAAATACTGAACGAATATTGTTGAAAATCGAGATATCGATTTATTTGATTGAGATCTTTATCAGCAATCACATTTTTCAAAGCAAAAAAACTTATTTTAGAAGTTATAGAACTTTGACGTTAACTTCCCATTGACTTAACACAGAGATTTTCCTTAATTTATGGAAACCAGTGTACATTTAATTAGCAAAACATAAAAAAATTGTATCTCATTAATTTATTATTTAAATGCAGTAATAGAGCACCTTCAAACAATTTTTAATGCCCATCCGCAAAAATGTTAAGGAGCATAATGTTTTCCAAAAAAAGAGCTCTAATTGAGCATATTTCAAGATATACATAATTCTACAACTTGGCCATTCCTGGAGATATTTAATTAGTAAACACCTTGTGATTTGAGCAGAGCAAGTGTGTTGTTGGAACTGCAAATCAAGAGGTAGGTTTCCGGAATCGAGGATGTAATATAAGCCATCTCTGGGGGCTTTTAGAGATAGGTAGTGCAGTGCAGAGTGGTTTATTCCAAATATGTATTACAACTCGGTAGCTTCCTAAATCGAGTTGTTGATGTCTGTTTACTTAATGCGTTATTCAAAGTGGACTTATCTTTAGAAATTACGGTAAGGCGAATTGCAAATTAAGTGATAAGTTGCTTAAATTTTGGTAAACGAACTGGAGATTTGTATAATTGCTTTTAGCACATCTGAATAATCGTTGTGCTTATTTCCAGAATATTATTTTTTTGTGTAAAATTTACTTGTTATTGACTTTGTTCAGTTCTTGTAAATAAACTTGTAAATATGTTAATTCCGTCTCCTGTTTTGGAAATTCATAACAGAATGGAAGATGCTTTGGTATAATGATGATATCCAAAAAGACACGAAAAAACAACACATATGTGGCAGCAAAATACAAAAGTGAATGGAAGAAATGAAGAGAGGAAAAGATGGGTATTTTAATTATAAGTGAAGGAGATGAATGGAAGAAATGGAGGGAGGAAAAGATGGGTATTTTAATTATAAGTGAAGGAGATGAATGGAAGAAATGGAGGGAGGAAAAGATGGGTATTTTAATTATAAGTGAAGGAGATGAATGGAAGAAATGAAGAGAGGAAAAGATGGGTATTTTAATTATAAGTGAAGGAGATGAATGGAAGAAATGAAGAGAGGAAAAGATGGGTATTTTAATTATAAGTGAAGGAGATGAATGGAAGAAATGAAGAGAGGAAAAGATGGGTATTTTAATTATAAGTGAAGGAGATGAATGGAAGAAATGAAGAGAGGAAAAGATGGGTATTTTAATTATAAGTGAAGGAGATGAATGGAAGAAATGAAGAGAGGAAAAGATGGGTATTTTAATTTTAAGTGAATGAGATGAATGGGAGAAATGGAGGGAGGAAAAGATGGGTATTTTAAATGTAAGCGAATGATAGTAAGAAACAAGGAAGAGAGGAAGGGTTAGTAAAATAGATAATGGGAGATGATAAATTAATAGTGAAAGCAGGAGGAATAGTGGATCGTCGATGAACGAATAAATTAATGCTAGATGAATTGGAAGAAGGGAGAGTTAGTGGATGGATCAATAGATGAATATATTAAAGGTGAATGAATGAGTTGAAGTGAAAGAGACAGGGAAGAAGGGCTAATAGACATTGATGGGTTAGCTAAATTAATGTTGAATGAAGGAGAGGGAGGAAAGGCTAATGATCATGGATGGTTGAAAAAATTAATGGTGAATGAGTAGGAAAAAAGAAGAAAGAATGGGGAAAAGAATGGATAATGGTCAATCAATAGAAGAGAGCAGGGAAGGGCTAGTAGGTGATAAATGGATAGATAAATTAATAATGAATGAATCATAAAGACAGCAAAGGGACAAAAATGGAGAAATAGAGAGAGAACGTAGAGAAAGAAGGGCAGAGAAGGAGGAAGCGACGGAGGGTGAGAAGAGGAAAAAAACAGAGAGAAGAACAGAGGAAGGGAGAGGAAGAAGTAGTGGCGGATAACAGAATAATGAATAAAATAATAATGAAGAATAAATGAGAGGGAAAATGGAAAGAGGGAGGACTAGTGTGTAATGGCTGGATAAATTAATGGTGAATAAATAGAAGAGAGCAGGAAGAAGCTAGTAGGTGCTAGCTTTTCAGTTAATAGCGAATTTAGTGATTTGCGAATGAATGTGGAGCTAGAGAGAAAATTAAGAGGGAGAGAAGGTGGATGGGGGAACAGAGGAAGGGAAAGTAGGAGGAAGGACTAGAGTATAATGAATGAATAAATTAATGATGAATAAATAGGAGGGAAGAAGAGAAAGAGGAAGGGCTTTATTGGATAATGGATAAAATATTTAATGAATAATCAATGAGAGGGATATAACAAAAGAGGAAGGGGGAAGAGAGAGGATGAAGAGAAGAGCAATGAAGACCTAATGGATTATAACATAATGGTGAATAAATGGGGAGGATAAATTAATGAGGAAAGGATTATTGCAGGAAGAAAAAGAAGTTTGATACAGAAGAAATAAATGAGCAAAAAAATTGAAAGAAAGAATAACATATTAAAAATACATTCGTTTGCTTTTTCATTTTAAAAACAAATTAGAGAAAAGGAACTGTTATTTATTACGATCTCTTTTTTTTTCTCAGTGTGATTTATGAGATGAATCAGTTCTTTAATTATTAAGAGATAGGAAAAATCGGATCTCCACATTATTCGTCCCAAATGTCAAAAAATGTTTTCAGCATACACCCACACGCAAAGTGTGTGCTCTTCACAGCCACGTGTTTTTTTCCAGATTCCTCTGCCTCCTTCAAACTCTTGATTTTAATCGAATTGCTTCTAGAAACGCAAGTTTCGTCTCAGACAGATGATGTCGTAACACTCTAAGCAAAGTTTCTTTTTATTTTATTTCGCGTTCTTCCTTTTCTTTTATTCTTACTTTAGTTTTTTTTTTCTTTTCTTTTCTTTTTCCTTTTCCTTGTGATTCTGGCTATCGCGCAGCAACCTGCCTATCTACATCCCACGATGTTTCAATACATCGTCCAGGTTATCGCCTTGCAGATTAAAACTCTAAAAATATCCGATACTATCTCCGAACCGAATTACAGTAAGCGTATTTTCTTCCACACCCTCTTTCTATCCCAATTCTAAACTGATAAAAAGGGAAGAGGTGAGAGAAAGAATACAGATCTCCCCTTCTTCTTTCATCCCAACTCTGAATTGATCCTTAGAGAGAAAAGAGATGAGAAAAAGAATAAAGATCCCCCTTCTTCATTTCACAACTCTTCTCCTCTTGGTCCCAACTTCTGTATTTGATGTAGAGAGAAGAGGCGAGAGAAGAAAGAAAGATTTCGGAAAAGTGTTTTATTTGTTCAACGTTTCGAAGATGGTCGAAGCATGAGATGAAGACTCTGGCCTAGTCTACATAAGCAGTGGATGAGGAAGCGGAGAAGATGCCGAAATAGTTACGAAAAGATCAGGAAGGATCTTTTTCCACCGCATCTTCTCTCATCTTCTCCTCAGGCAAAATGACTTGAAAGATTACGTACCGTAGGAGGAAGAAGAAAGTTCTAGGTGAAAGAGAGCGGACCCAGAGAAAAGAGTGGCATGGTGATAAGAGGGATAGATAGAGCGATAAGGAATCTTTGGGCAGATAAGAGTTTTATTAAGTCAACCTCTAGTAGTAGAGAGTTGGTCCCAATTGTATTTGCTTTACGGCAGTGGAGTTGACTATAAAAGAGAAGAAAAATAGCACCAGTTTCCTCAAACATTCGAGATGAGGATAAATGATATATGAAGCGAGAATGATGGGTTAGGGATTGATAGAGACTGTGAGATGAAAGCCAAGTGAGAAGTCTTGAAAGTAAGAGAGGAAAAGGAATGAAATATATGACTGATGCGGTGCTGACAATTTAACTGTATCATCAGTAAATCGAAGATGAATACTGAAGTAGCGGTAAACATTATTAATATTTTATTTTGTTCATCCTGAGTCGCAGAGAAAGTCTTTTGATTTGATTTATTTATGTGAAAATCGTAACTTAGATGTCCTTGGAAAGTTAATGTTACTTAACCAGTCTCTAGATAGCCTTGAGTAAAATTCGTTCATATGGACGTTTAATTTCTTTAATTTTTTATAATTTCTAAAAACGTGGCAAACGTGAACATAAAAAAATATTTAATGTATTTTAGTGTAAATTAGCAATAACAAATCGAGTGAATATATTTGTGTATTCACGGTTATCACATCGCCTTAAGAAAAGGATGACTACTGTCGCTCAGAAAAGTATCCGAACACTACGGTTGATTGCAAAATTCAGAAAAAATATCTGGCAACGATTTTTTTAGAAATTAGTGAGCTGGCAACCTTCGTGTCACATGACCGAAAGCTGGCAACCTTCGTGTCACATGACACAAAATAGCCGACTGTCGAAATCTCAAAATGTACAGTCGCTCAAAAAAGTATCCGAACACTACGGTTGATTACAAAATTCAGAAAAAATATCTGGCAACGATTTTTTTAGAAATTAGTGAGCTGGCAACCTTCGTGTCACATGACCGAAAGCTGGCAACCTTCGTGTCACATGACACAAAATAGCCGACTGTCGAAATCTCAAAATGTACAGTCGCTCAAAAAAGTATCCGAACACTACGGTTGATTACAAAATTCAGAAAAAATATCTGGCAACGATTTTTTTTAGAAATTAGTGAGCTGGCAACCTTCGTGTCACATGACCGAAAGCTGGCAACCTTCGTGTCACATGACACAAAATAGCCGACTGTCGAAATCTCAAAATGTACAGTCGCTCAAAAAAGTATCCGAACACTACGGTTGATTACAAAATTCAGAAAAAATATCTGGCAACGATTTTTTTAGAAATTAGTGAGCTGGCAACCTTCGTGTCACATGACCGAAAGCTGGCAACCTTCGTGTCACATGACACAAAATAGCCGACTGTCGAAATCTCAAAATGTACAGTCGCTCAAAAAAGTATCCGAACACTACGGTTGATTACAAAATTCAGAAAAAATATCTGGCAACGATTTTTTTAGAAATTAGTGAGCTGGCAACCTTCGTGTCACATGACCGAAAGCTGGCAACCTTCGTGTCACATGACACAAAATAGCCGACTGTCGAAATCTCAAAATGTACAGTCGCTCAAAAAAGTATCCGAACACTACGGTTGATTACAAAATTCAGAAAAAATATCTGGCAACGATTTTTTTAGAAATTAGTGAGCTGGCAACCTTCGTGTCACATGACCGAAAGCTGGCAACCTTCGTGTCACATGACACAAAATAGCCGACTGTCGAAATCTCAAAATGTACAGTCGCTCAAAAAAGTATCCGAACACTACGGTTGATTACAAAATTCAGAAAAAATATCTGGCAACGATTTTTTTAGAAATTAGTGAGCTGGCAACCTTCGTGTCACATGACCGAAAGCTGGCAACCTTCGTGTCACATGACACAAAATAGCCGACTGTCGAAATCTCAAAATGTACAGTCGCTCAAAAAAGTATCCGAACACTACGGTTGATTACAAAATTCAGAAAAAATATCTGGCAACGATTTTTTTAGAAATTAGTGAGCTGGCAACCTTCGTGTCACATGACCGAAAGCTGGCAACCTTCGTGTCACATGACACAAAATAGCCGACTGTCGAAATCTCAAAATGTACAGTCGCTCAAAAAAGTATCCGAACACTACGGTTGATTACAAAATTCAGAAAAAATATCTGGCAACGATTTTTTTAGAAATTAGTGAGCTGGCAACCTTCGTGTCACATGACCGAAAGCTGGCAACCTTCGTGTCACATGACACAAAATAGCCGACTGTCGAAATCTCAAAATGTACAGTCGCTCAAAAAAGTATCCGAACACTACGGTTGATTACAAAATTCAGAAAAAATATCTGGCAACGATTTTTTTAGAAATTAGTGAGCTGGCAACCTTCGTGTCACATGACCGAAAGCTGGCAACCTTCGTGTCACATGACACAAAATAGCCGACTGTCGAAATCTCAAAATGTACAGTCGCTCAAAAAAGTATCCGAACACTACGGTTGATTACAAAATTCAGAAAAAATATCTGGCAACGATTTTTTTAGAAATTAGTGAGCTGGCAACCTTCGTGTCACATGACCGAAAGCTGGCAACCTTCGTGTCACATGACACAAAATAGCCGACTGTCGAAATCTCAAAATGTACAGTCGCTCAAAAAAGTATCCGAACACTACGGTTGATTGCAAAATTCAGAAAAAATATCTGGCAACGATTTTTTTAGAAATTAGTGAGCTGGCAACCTTCGTGTCACATGACCGAAAGCTGGCAACCTTCGTGTCACATGACACAAAATAGCCGACTGTCGAAATCTCAAAATGTACAGTCGCTCAAAAAAGTATCCGAACACTACGGTTGATTACAAAATTCAGAAAAAATATCTGGCAACGATTTTTTTAGAAATTAGTGAGCTGGCAACCTTCGTGTCACATGACCGAAAGCTGGCAACCTTCGTGTCACATGACACAAAATAGCCGACTGTCGAAATCTCAAAATGTACAGTCGCTCAAAAAAGTATCCGAACACTACGGTTGATTACAAAATTCAGAAAAAATATCTGGCAACGATTTTTTTAGAAATTAGTGAGCTGGCAACCTTCGTGTCACATGACCGAAAGCTGGCAACCTTCGTGTCACATGACACAAAATAGCCGACTGTCGAAATCTCAAAATGTACAGTCGCTCAAAAAAGTATCCGAACACTACGGTTGATTACAAAATTCAGAAAAAATATCTGGCAACGATTTTTTTAGAAATTAGTGAGCTGGCAACCTTCGTGTCACATGACCGAAAGCTGGCAACCTTCGTGTCACATGACACAAAATAGCCGACTGTCGAAATCTCAAAATGTACAGTCGCTCAAAAAAGTATCCGAACACTACGGTTGATTGCAAAATTCAGAAAAAATATCTGGCAACGATTTTTTTAGAAATTAGTGAGCTGGCAACCTTCGTGTCACATGACCGAAAGCTGGCAACCTTCGTGTCACATGACACAAAATAGCCGACTGTCGAAATCTCAAAATGTACAGTCGCTCAAAAAAGTATCCGAACACTACGGTTGATTACAAAATTCAGAAAAAATATCTGGCAACGATTTTTTTAGAAATTAGTGAGCTGGCAACCTTCGTGTCACATGACCGAAAGCTGGCAACCTTCGTGTCACATGACACAAAATAGCCGACTGTCGAAATCTCAAAATGTACAGTCGCTCAAAAAAGTATCCGAACACTACGGTTGATTACAAAATTCAGAAAAAATATCTGGCAACGATTTTTTTAGAAATTAGTGAGCTGGCAACCTTCGTGTCACATGACACGAAGGTTGCCAGATCACTAATTTCTAAAAAAGTTGCCAGATATTTTTTCTGAATTCTGTAATCAACCGTAGTGTTCGGATACTTTTTTGAGCGACTGTACATTTTGAGATTTCGACAGTCGGCTATTTTGTGTCACTTATGTAAGGCAGGGTCCGGACAGCTGTCGGACAAAAGTAGAGGAAAAAAGAGAGGAGGGAAATACTTTAAAAATTTATAAGTCATTCATTTATTTAAATTTTAACTGTAAAATATTTAATTCAGAATGATACAAAACAATTTTTTTTATTATAATGAAATATTATTGAATAACTAAAAATTAATTTTTATTTTAAAAAAATAAAAATTACCAGTAGAATTTTATTATAAAATATTTAATCAAAATATATGTAAATTGAACTTGTACGTAAATTTTCCTTCATATTTTATTATATATTATTTTTTATTATACACCTATCCCTCGATTTACATGGTACTCAGTTCACACAATTTTGGCTTTGCACGGTCAAAAAGGGGCGGGAGTGGCTCAGTCGGTAGCGCGCCAGGCTCGTAATCTGTAGTTCCCAGGTTCGAGTCCCAGCTGGGTCAGCGTTGAGATTTATCTCCGCAAAATTCCCCGCCCTGCCCACGGTCAGTAGGGGACACCGATGGGCTTGGAAAGGCCGCCGTCCGTCGGATGGGACGTTAAGCCGTGGCCCCGTGTGCGGAAGAGCCATACCCTGTGCACGCTAAAGAACACGCTGGATGGCCTTGACGGGAGGCTACCATCTGTCTCCCAACAGCTGTTCCAGTGGGTCCCCTCCCCCAACCTTCTCTGAGCCTTCGGGGTCCTTGTGACCTGGCCATTTAGCCCATGGTGTGCAAAAAAGTGCCGCTCAGAGGTAAAACAACCCAACCCAACACGGTCAAAAAATGCAACCAGTTTCGATTTACACGGTACTGACTGAGACGTACGTAGAAAGGAAATCTCAGTCAGTACCGTGTAAATCGAAACTGGTTGCATTTTTTGACCGTGCAAAGCCAAAATTGTGTGAACTGAGTAGCGCGTAAATCGAGGGATAGGTGTATATTCATTTTTATGTCCGGGTTCAGTCAGAGCCACATAGATACCATGATACACATGACTAGATACACAGCCATTTATCAAAAGGAGACCATCTGTTTCCTAACAGCTATCAAGTTATCAAGTGAGTCCCCTTCCCCAAATCTTATTTGAGTCCTCGGAATCCTTATGACCTATCTATATATTTAGCACACTGTGTGCAAAAGAAAGTGGCACTCTTTATTCTATAACATACAGGTTTTCTTTATAAATTTATAAATTTTATGACTATTAGAATACTTTATAATCTGTCAGTTCTCAGACAAATCTAAACTGACTGCGAGTGCTACCAGAGATGTATGGAAAGTTACTAGAAACACAAAATGGAATTCTTTTCGTGTTTTGTTTTATTATTGTTTCCTACTTTAAAAACTGCCACTTTTTCTTTTATTTCCTTCCTGTTCTTTTATGAAATCTAAGAAAATGTAATGCAGGTATTGCAGGCGTAAAATAATAGGGAAATAAAAAATATATCAAAGAAAGTTTGGATAAGTTTTATTTACAATAAAAGAATTATTTATTTCTTTGAATAAGAATTTCCATTTCTTTCAAGAGTAATATTTCAAAACTGTTGCACATGGACTATCAAGGAAATAAAATTTTATAGTGCAAGGCATAAATTTTCCCTCTGGTCCACATTGCTTTATATACAGATTGTAAAAAAAATATTTCAACAGAAGAATGGTAGAAAGTTTGATGGCGAGAAAAGGCAGAACTGGAGAAAACAGAGTGAAGATTGAAAGATTGATTTCGGTTGGGTTGTTTTACCTCTGAGCGGCACTTTTTTGCACACCATGGGCTAAATGGCCAGGTCACATGGACCCCGAAGGCTCAGAGAAGGTTGGGGGAGGGGACCCACTGGAACAGCTGTTGGGAGACAGATCGTAGCCTCCCGTCAAGGCCATCCAGCGTGTTCTTTAACGTTGGGTTGTTTTACCTCTGAGCGGCACTTTTTTGCACACCATGGGCTAAATGGCCAGGTCACATGGACCCCGAAGGCTCAGAGAAGGTTGGGGGAGGGGACCCACTAGAACAGCTGTTGGGAGACAGATGGTAGCCTCCCGTCAAGGCCATCCAGCGTGTTCTTTAACGTTGGGTTGTTTTACCTCTGAGCGGCACTTTTTTGCACACCATGGGCTAAATGGCCAGGTCACATGGACCCCGAAGGCTCAGAGAAGGTTGGGAGAGGGGACCCACTGGAACAGCTGTTGGGAGACAGATGGTAGCCCCCGTCAAGGCCATCCAGCGTGTTCTTTAACGTGCACAGGGTATGGCTCTCCCACACACGGGACCACGGCTTAACGTCCCATCCGACGGACGGCGGCCTTTCCAAGCCCATCGGTGTCCCCTACTGACCGTGGGCAGGGCGGGGAATTTTGCGGAGATAAATCTCAACGCTGACCCAGCTGGGACTCGAACCTGGAAACTACAGATTACGAGCCTGGCGCGCTACCGACTGAGCCATCCCCGCCCCAGAGGAGAGAGAGAGAGGAGAGAGATGAGGAGAAGATGGAGAAAAAGACAAGAGACAGAGGAGAAGGAGATCGAGGAGGAAGAGAGAAAACAGAAGAGGAGAAAGATGAAAAGGGAAGAGAAGAGGCAAAAGAGGAGATATATGGAAAGAGAAGAGACAGGAGAGAAGAAAGATGGAGGAGGAAAAGAGGAGACAGGGAATGAGAAAGATGGAAAAAGAAAGAGAAGATAGGAAAGGAGAAATTGAAAGAAAAGTGGAGGGAGGAAGAGAAATAATGAAAAGTGATTGGGGAGAGAAAAAAAGGGGAAAAAATGAAAAGAGAGATAGGAGGAGGTGAGAGGGAAGTAGAGAGGTGGGATGAAAAACTTAAGAGAAGGTAGAGAGAATAGAGATAATGAAGAAAAGAGAAAAAAAGAGAGGAATTTGAGAAGGAAGATTGGAATAGAGGAACAAAGAAGAGTGAGAGGAGGAGAGGTCAAAGACGGAAGAGGAGGAGAGGGAGCAGAAAGAGGTGAAAGAGGGGAGAAAGGAAATCGTTTATATGAAAATGAAAATCAGAGCAAAGGAAAGGAAAGGAGATTTTAAGAAAAAAATTATGCAGACAAAAGAATTTCAGTGGAGAATTGAACAAATCTTGGAATGAAAATTCTGTTTTTTTTTTTACTTGTTCATCTGCGGGCGACTGATTTGGCGATAAAATTCAGATCGATTTCAAGAAGCAGAAGTATACGTTGATGGAACTTCCGGCAGAAGTTATTGTCGCTGAAGAGATAGATTGCTTCTGACTTCGCTGTTGGAAGATTGAGAGTAAGGGCACCGCAGTCGACCAAGAGGGAATTTGGGCTGTGAAATTGAAGGAAACTTTGCCTCAAAAGGTTTAGGCGGAGTCGATTGATGGCCTAGGGACACAGAGCCACTAGATACACCGGGCCAGGACAACAGTTGAACAAGAGAAAAAGAAAGGAGAAAAATTAAATATGTGTAAAAATTTGAGATTTAACTTTGCTAAAGTTTAATTGCAAATTATTTATTTTTAAACAGTGTAAATTAAAAATTCTTTATTTATAGCAAATTTATTAAGATATTTATTAATATTTTTAAATAATTTATTAAATGTTCAAAAACAAATAACTACCAGTTTATTTTTAAGAAGTCTAACTATAATTAGAGTACTTATTTCTTAAAATTATTTTATTAATTGAGATGTCTGCATCTTCGGGTGTCACTACTAGTTTATAGTTGTATTTGTCAAATAGAACTTTTCAAGTACAAGTTAAAACCTTTCCATCTACAAAGAGAGTAAGTAATATGTGCTGGAGTATCATCAAGGCTCTCTTCTAAGCCGTTTTCTCTTTTCATTCTACCTTTCCATCTACAAAGAGAGTAAGTAATATGTGCTGGAGTATCATCAAGGCTCTCTTCTAAGCCGTTTTCTCTTTTCATTCTACCTTTCCATCTACAAAGAGAGTAAGTAATATGTGCTGGAGTATCATCAAGGCTCTCTTCTAAGCCGTTTTCTCTTTTCATTCTACCTTTCCATCTACAAAGAGAGTAAGTAATATGTGCTGGAGTATCATCAAGGCTCTCTTCTAAGCCGTTTTCTCTTTTCATTCTACCTTTATGATATGTGCTGGATTATCATCAAGGCTCTCTTCTAAGCCGTTTTCTCTTTTCATTCTACCTTTATGATATGCCATCTTTTGATCGCATCCTATCAGCCCAATATGCTGATGATATCGCCCCCCTTTCCCCCTCACTGAGTCCAGTGATTGCTACAGATAGACTGCAGAGGTGCCTTGATGTAGTGGAGGGATGGTACGATAAATGGAAGGTCAAGATAAACACTAAGAAGACCACTGCCATCCTCTTCAGTGGAAAACTTATTAAAAACCCAGAACGTTTAAACTTTTTAAATAAACCAATTGAATGGCAAGAGACCATCAAATATTTGGGTATAAAAAAATAAATAAATAAATACCCCCTCAAGCAGCTGCTTGCCACAGAGGTCTGACAGGAGCCTGTCAGTTTATATGCCACAGTAGTAGATCTGAGAGGATGGCAGAACCTCAGCAGAAAAACGACACACACATCCATGCCTAATCCGGGGCTCGAACCCAGGTCCCTTAGATCAGTAGCCAAGCTTGCTAACCACTCGGCCACGGGACGGCAAAAACGACACAAACAGCGATGCCTTACCCGGGGCTCGAACCCAGGTCCCTTAGATCAGTAGCCAAGCGCGCTAACCACTCGGCCACCCTATATCAAAAGATCAAATGGGACCCTCATATTTCTGATATTATCGCTAAAGTCAATGCAGTGAAATGTCACCTAGAACCTCTCCTTCGGAGAAATGCTATCTTGATGACTGACCAAAAATTATTATTGTACAACATGGTCATTCGTCCCCTAATCACTTATGCTTCACCAATATGGGCATCCATGAGACCATCAAATATTTGGGTATATCATCCAGGGGATATATGCAATATCCAAATCATGAGACCATCAATGATTTGGGTATATCATTTTGGGTATAATATTTGGGTCTCACATCCAGGAATATATGCAAGATTCAGGTCTTGCAAAATGAAATATTGAGATCTGCGGTCAATACCCTTGGTTTGTTATTAACAGACAACTTCATTAAGACTTGGGCATCGACCACATATATATTCATAATAAAACTGAGTCGTGTGAGAATTGGTACGTATTTCAGCGATTGGTTTTGCATTGCTAGTGGAGTTAGACAAGGGTGCATTTTGTCGCCTTTTTTGTTTTGTTTGGTTATTGAATATGTTATGAAAAATTCTTTGCAAGGGAAAGACTTTGGGCTTAAATGGTCTAGAGATTTCAAAATTTCTGATTTAGATTATGCAGATGATTTGGCCTTGTTGATGAGATGAATTCGTTCATTAGGCTGTTGATGAGACTGGTAATAGAGTAGGTTTGGTGATAAACAGAGAAAAAACTAAAGTGATGAAAATTGGTCAGGCAGATGGTGCTTCAGTTGCTTTGAATGGCTGCACTCTTGAGCAATTATCGCAGTTTAATTATCTTGGGAGCTATGTAACAGATACTGGTGATGTGCGGCATGAGATGAATAGAAGAATAAAGATTGCCGCTGGGACTTTTAAGAATTTACGGAGAGTGTGGAAAAATTAGGCTGTATAATAGTTTGGTTCTTTCTGAGGTTAGTTATGGTAGCGAAACATGGATCCTTTGTAAGCAGGATAACAAGAAACTTGATGCCTTTGATTCTAGATGCTTACGCAGTATCATGGGCATTAGGTGGTTCGACTTTGTAAGTAATGATGAGGTTAGAAAAAGGAGTCAACCTCCTTGGAGCCGCATATTGTGCAGAGAGAGACTGCGTTGGTTTGGTCATGTTGCCCGTATTGATAGCTGCAGATTAACAAACAGGATTATGAACAGTGTGCCTAAGGGTTTCAGAAAAAGTGGGAAACCTACGAAGCGATGGACAGACAATGTAAAACAGGATCTTCCTAGAATTGGCCTAGAATGGCCAAATGCAGCAGCAATAGCTCAGAACAGACACGTCTGGAGAGGAAAATTACACAGTCTGGTTGGACCTCTGTAGCCCATGGATGCATGAGGATTGTGTATGTATGTATGTAAAAATAATCCTAACAAGATTGCTTCTTCTTTGCTTAATAATGATCACAATGTTCTTAATTAGTACAAGAGGCCTAAAATGATGGCTTTCTCTGAGGAAAGCTACTCGTTTTAGGTGTCTTGTGCATGATATATGCTATTTTTAGCTTGTGTTTTATGTTAGCCTCTAGGGGCCCAAGCCGTCCCATGGCCGAGTGGTTAGCGCGCTTGGCTACTGATCTAAGGGACCTGGGTTCGAACCCCGGGTAAGGCATGGCTGTTTGTGTCGTTTTTCTGATGAGGGCCTGCCATCCTCTCAGACCTTCTACTATGGCATATAAACTGACAGGTTCCTGTCAGACCTCTGTGCAAGCAGCTGCTTGAGGGGGTATTTTTTAGCCGTCCCATGGTAGAGTGGTTAGCCCGCTTGGCTACTGACTTAAGGGACCTGGGTTCGAGCCCGGGTAAGGCATGGATGTATGTGTCGTTTTTCTGCTGAGGTCCTGCCATCCTCTCAGACCTTCTACTCTGGCATATAAACTGACAGGCTGCTGTCAGACCTCTGTGGCAAGCAGCTGCTTGAGGGGGGTATTTATATTATATTTATTACTAGGGGCCCACCCACGAGTGGTTTACTTGTTATACGTTTTTACTCATGCCAACTGGGTATATTCTCAGATGGAGATGGTAATGGGTAAAGTTTTACCTGGAACATCGCATATTCATACACGATCTACGAAAATTGATTCATATGTTAGTGCACTGTACAAATCAGGTATGATATAGACACAGATGGCCATCTCAATATTGGACGCCATGTTTGTTGTCACTCGCATTGTTTGGTGTGCAAAGCTGAATGGTATTGCACGAATGCTTATGGATTCCGGAAAAGCGTACCGTAATATTTATTACAGAATTCGGTGCTCATGATTGGATCCACTTCATTAAACTGCTTAAAATGAAAGGTAAATTTTATAACACATTCTGTAATATACAATTTTAAGCAAAAAATGCAAAATGTAATCGCTTTCACACTGCTTTAATTGAAAACAGGTTTGAAGTTCTGGAGCTCTTAACTTTTTCATCCAATAATATCACTGCAAATAAGTTAAAGATTTAATGAAAATCTATTTCAATACCTGATTTCCTATTATATTTTTTCGCTTGGTGGTCCGTGGTCGAGTGCGTAGCGTCCTTGGCTATTGATCAAAGGGACCTGGGTTCGAGCCCCGGGTAAGGCATGGATGTTTGTGTTGTTTTTCTGCTCAGGTCCCGACTTCCTCACAAACTTTTTATTAAGGTGTATAAACTGATAGTCTCCGGCAGACCTCTGTGGCAAGCAGCTGCTTGAGGGAATATTTATTTTTATTCTTTTTTTCATTTGCAACATTTAGGACAGAGAAGAATACAAGAAGCTACTCCTGGGGCGGGGTGGCTCAGTCGGTAGCGCGCCAGGGTCGTAATCTGCAGTTCCCAGGTTCGAGTCCCAGCTGGGTCAGCGTTGAGATTTATCTCCGCAAAACTCCCCCGCCCTGCCCACGGTCGGTAGGGGACACCGATGGACTTGGAAAGACCTTCGTCCGTCGGATGGGACGTTAAGCCGTGGCCCCGTGTGCGGGAGAGCCATACCCTGTGCACGTTAAAGAACATGCTGGATGGCCTAGACGGGAGGCTACCATCTCTCTCCCCAACAGCTGTTCCAGTGGATCCCCTCCCCCAACTTTCTCTGAGCCTTCGGGGTCCTTGTGATCTGGCCATTTAGTCTATGGTGTGCAAAAAAGTGCCGCTCAGAGGTAAAACAACAATCAAACAATAGAAGATACTCGTAACTTTTACAGACCTTCTCATACAAGGACATATCCTACTAAGACCGAAGTCACTGCTGACCACTGCCTCAGTTAGAGCTAACACAACACACAAAATTCGCCTTGCTGGAATAGTAGCTAGCTCTCTAACCACTATGCCACTATAACATTTTATATTATATATCAATAAATAATTTGCACGAGAGTGAAAAAAACATGATACCATCAATGATCGGGAAAGGTAACATTCCAATATTGCTCAGTATAAAGGTAAATGAGGAAATCACTCACACTAAAGCGTTATTAAGTTGACATTCACATCTATACTGCTGAACAATAGTGGAAAGTTGCCTTTCCCGATCACAGATGGCGCCACGAGAACATAGTCGGGAAGATTTAAAAGTTACAATTAGCGAACAAGTGTCAGAACTGCCGATAATTTAGTGGTGAGAACGTTGGGCGTGTAACTAACAAGAGGTGTGGGCTCAAGTCCCACTCATCGGCGAAATTGTTTTTTTGTGTAAAAGTATTTCTTGAATAAAGAGTATTAAAATATGTAGAAGATGAAAAAACAAGCACTAACGGCGTTCTTCGGATCGACCAAGCACGTTAGTGGCAATAGCAATCGAAATAATGTGATACCGAAAAAAAAAGTGAATACTCACATCTACGTAGTCGACCTTAGCTCCGTACATGACGTGGTTCCTGCCAAGCTCTTTAAGTAGCTGCTCCGATTTATTCGGCTCGTCCAATCGGGCTACGACCTTTTGCACGGATCCCATGACCCTGAGGCCATGAGCTCGGAGTTCCTTGCTGTGACGTAACTCATCTTGGCTCATACCTTTGAATGGCATGAAGACATCTTGGACATCGGGGTGAGTTTCAAACAAACTGGGAAGGAAACATCCACATGAAATCTCTGTCATTAAACATCAGACAAATCTCGATCATCACATCAATCGTTCAGATAACGCTTTGCTATTATATTTTTTTTATTATATTAAATATCAGTCAAATAACCATCATTGGATGCAATCTCAAAAGAAAACGTGTCATTATATTAAAGCTTTAGTCAAATATGCATCATTATGAGAAATCTTCAGAAAAATTTCTATCATTATACTAGATCTGCAGAGAAATCTGTCATTATATCAAATATCAGATAAATCTCTATCATTGTATGAATCAATCCGTGTTATTATTATTATATTAAATACCAGGTAAAATGTCCATCGTTATATAAAATATTAGGAACTGGAACATTTTAGAGGTGAAAATGTGAATTTCTTCTGCACAGTTTTTGGGTTGGGTTGTTTTACATCAGAGAGACACATTTTATCACATAATGGATTAATGGCCGAGTGAGACAGCACACAAGAGAGTAGCAGACTGATAAATAGATAAGGAAGAGCAGACTGACAGACAGGTAAGAAAGCAGCAGACTGACAGATAGATTATGCTGTAGAAGACTGATAGATAGGTAAAGGAAAAGAAAACCAAAAAATAGACAGACAGATAAGAGCACAGAAGAGTGACAGATAGATAAGAGAATAGCAGTCTAACAGATAGATAGGAGAGTAGTAGAAACAGATAAAAGAGTATCAGATAGACAGCTAGACAAGAGAGTGAGAAAGAATCAATAGGATAGGAGGAGAGAAAAGGAAGTGGTCAGTCAGTAAGAAGAAGAGGAAGGAAACAGGATGACATGAACTGCCGAGTAAAATACAAATAGATAAGGGAACAGATCGATGAGCAATCAGAGAAGTTATCAATCTCTCATTATCAAATTTTTATATATAAGTCATCATAGAAGAAGAAAGGATCCTTAAGGCATCGTGAAAGAATCAGAGCAAGGAAGAAAAAACGATTCGCAAGAGTTGTGGGATGGAGATTGATAGAATAGACCAATAGTTGCAGCTGGGAGGAGCAAATGTGGTAAGTCCTCTTAATACATCCCAACATCTCGTTTCTATCTCCGAATACATCTTTCATCCCTAAGCAAAGCTCTTGGGAAGAACCGACCCGAAAACTCTACCTATCGATCAAAGCTAACAGAGAAGAAGCGAGAGAGGAATTAGGAATCTTCTTTATCCAATGCATTAGGGGAGAAGCTGCAACCCGGAAGCGGCAACAGATCATCCATCCCGTAGGGGAATGCAGGGAAGCAAAGGTACACTCTTCCATGCGAATCGAGCCGGGAGAAGCAATTCATGTGGGGGTTGAGTCAACATCTGCAGTAAAAACGTCTACAAGGAGAATGGAGTCTCTAAGTGAGAGATAGCACCGTATTCAAATGAATGGTGCATGCGAGATGCAAGAAATGTTTTAAGCTTCATCCCCTGTCTGTTACCTAACATATGTATTTCCCTAAATGTGCGTGGAGTTCAGATTATCTCAGCTCCCTATATGTCAAATTCGCTTCGTTCAGTTGATAATTTATAAGCTTCCGTTTTTTTCACTTACGTTCCGCATTAACCATGTTTGTAAATCCGTAAAGGAACAAGATCGCTCTGCGTAAATTTTAATTTCTTAAAATTGCAGATGGGTTGCATGTTTTACCCTGAGAGGCAGTTTGTTTTTGTACCCACTTATCTAAATGTCCAAGTTACAAGGACTCCAAGGGTTCAGAGAAGGTTTAAGGAAGGGGACCCAATGGACAGCTTTTAGGAGACAGATGGGAGCATTTAAATCATCAAGAGCATCCAGAGTATTCTTTAAGGTTCACAGAGTATAGCTCACATGCACATGGAACCATAGCTTAATGTTCGATCCGAAGGACAGTGACCTTACCGTGCCCGTCGGTATCCCCTTTCTCACCGAGGGTAGGGTAGAGGTTTAGCGAAGATAATCGCAAATGTTGGCAGATGGTGGCCCAGGTTCGACTGCAGTTGAACCTGGGAACTGCAGATAATGAGGCCAGTACGCTGTCGACTCAACCAATCACGCCCCAATTGCAGATGGAATCAAAAATAAAGGGTTGTTGGGTTGTTTCACCTCTGAGCGGCACTTTTTTGCACACCATGGGCTAAATGGCCAGGTCACGTGGACCCCGAAGGCTCAGAGAAGGTTGGGGGAAGGGACCCACTGGAACAGCTGTTGGAAGACAGATGGTAGCCTCCCGTCAAGGCCATACAGCGTGTTCTTTAACGTGCACAGGGTATGGCTCTCCCGCACACGGGGCCACGGCTTAACGTTTCATCCGACGGACGGCGGCCTTTCCAAGCCCATCAGTGTCCCCTACTGACCGTGGGCAGGGCGGGGAATTTTGCGGAGATAAATCTCAACGCTGACCCAGCTGGTACTCGAACCTATGAAGTACAGATTACGAGCCTGGCGCGCTACAGACTGAGACACCCCCGCCCCCAAGAATAAAGATAAGAATAGCATAAAAATGAGAGAGGAGAGATTAGAAGATGAATGAAAATGATTATATTTAGTATTTTGATCAAGATATTTTGTTGTGGATCGATTTATGCACGAATGAAAGCTTTTTCATTAAATTTTTTTTACTTAGTTGTTGTAAAATGGCTTTTCCGCTTATGATTTGTTTAAGAATTTAAAGAATTTATGTTCCGATGATTGCTTTGTTGTTTTTGTGCATTTAAATCCTTGTTTGATACACGTGCAATTGTTCAATCCCTATGTATTTGGGAGGGGGGTGGCTCAGGTGGTAGTGTGCCAGGCTCGTAATCTGCAGTTTCCAGGTTCGAGACCCATCTTGGCCAGTGTTGAGATTTATCTCCACAAAACTCCTCGCCCTGCCGTCCGTCCGTCCGTCCGATGGGACGTTAAAACGTGGCCCCATGTGCGGGAGAGAAATTACCTGTGCACGTTAAAGAACACGCTGGATAGCCTTGACGGGAGGCTACCATCTGCTGTTCCAGTGGGTCCCCTCTCTCAACCTTCTCTGAGCCTACGGGGTCCTTGTGATCTGGTCATTTAGTCCATTGTGTGCAAAAAAGTACCGCTCAGAGGTAACTTCATAGCCAACCCTATATTTTGTATGCTACTCTAAAGTGAGAGGTAGCATGCGTCTTTGTGCCCCTCTTTCTGTCTATTTATGGTTAAATACACGAGTGCACTTGTGTGTGTACAGTCGCTCAAAAAAGTATCCGAACACTATGGTTGATCACAGAATTCAGAAAAAATATCTGGCAACATTTTTTTTAGAAATTAGTGATCTGGCAATTTCGTGTCACGTGACACGAAGTTGCCAGACACGAAGTTGTCACGTGACACAAAGTTGCCAGATCACTAATTTCTAAAAAATTGTTGCCAGATATTTTTTCTGAATTCTGTGATCAACCATAGTGTTCGGATACTTTTTTGAGCGACTGTACAGGACAGGAGCTAAGGGGAGAGGAAAGGAGACATGACTCCCACTTTTAAAATGCCAGTAAGAGGTCTTTCAAAAGAACTCTTACTGGCATTCTCAAAGTAGAGTTCTTGCAAGAAACTTTCAAAATTTTAAGTGACTTAAATAAAGGAAAAGTATGTGGATACGATCAAGTACACGTGAAACACATTAAAGCATGCGAAAACTCCTTAGCTGATCTCCTGATGAACGTTATCAATGAAAGCACATCTACAGTAAACATCCCTAATAAACTTAAAATTGCTATTTTAAGGCCAATTTACATAAGTGGAACTAAATCCTATTGCACTAACTATAGGTCCATTCCCCCCATCTTACCTGTTCTCCACAAAATCCTTGAAAGATATGTAGCTAATATTCGAGCCAATTTCTTGATTTTTCAAGCATAGCATTATTAATAAAAAGCAATATGTTTGTAAAAAGGTAAAAATGCAATTACACTTTTAACGGAGTTTTCTGACGTCATTAACGGAACTTTAAACAACGGAAAAAAAGCAGCTGATATCTTTATGGACTTTCATAAGGCATTTGATACGTTAGATCACGTTATTCTACTTCAAAAATTGGATACTTATGGTATCGGAGATATTACCCTTAAATGGTTGGAAAATTTTATTCAATTTTAAATCTGTTCTTATTCATTATTTATATTAATTATCATATTAATGAACTCTCCTTATATAAACGCTGATGACACCGTCTTAATTAACGTGAATCAAACTATAGGAAAAGCAGTCCGAGATACACAGGATGATTTTAACAAAATTATTAACTGTTCTCAATTTAATCGTATTTACATAAACTCAGCTAAAACCAAATGGATGAGCTTTTATTCACCAGGATATTATTAACTTTCATCTTATGCAATAAAAAAACACGAAATCTTGTGTCCTCCTAGGGGGCGGGGGTGGCTCAGTCGGTAGCGCGCCAGGCTCGTAATCTGTAGTTACCAGGTTCGAGTCCCAGCTGGGTCAGCGTTGAGATTTATCTCCGCAAAATTTCCCCGCCCTGCCCACGGTCAGCAGGGGACACCGATGGGCTTGAAAAGGCCGCCGTCCGTCGGATGGGACGTTAAGCCGTGGCCCCGTGTGCGGGAGAGCCATACCCTGTGCACGTTAAAGAACACGCTGGATGGCTTTGACAGGAGGCTACCATCTATCTCCCAACAGCTGTTCCAGTGGGTTCCCTCTCCCAACCTTCTCTGAGCCTTCGGGATCCATGTGACCTGGCCATTTAGCCAATGGTGTGCAAAAAAGTGCCGCTCAGGGGTAAAACAATCCAATCTTGTGTCCTCATAATCCTGCCAGCTGCGGCTGTGATGTCATTCAGCGTTTCGAGAGCCATAAATATCTTGTACTTGACATGGATACAATCTTCTGATGGAATACATATATTAAAAATGTAGCAGGGAAATTGCGTCTATATGCATCTAAACATTAAAATTACAATTTTCTGCAAGCATATATACATGTATTTTGGTTTATAAAGCTATCTGTGAATCTACATTGACTTTTGGTTTGACAATATATGGCTGAACTAACCTCACAAATATAAAGAAAACACAAACTATTCAATCATCGATTGCTAAAAATATAATCCCATACAGCTTAAGAAATTAATTTATCATAGTGAAGAAAGACTAAATTATCTAGGCATACTTTCTTTTCACAACCTTTACGAATACACAATCACTTTAAAATATTTTTTTGACAATCAATTTAAATGTTTCATGGGAAAAACACAAGGTTACAATCCAATAATTTTTTCCAACTCCCGAAAATATTAATCAATTACAGGAAATGTACGAGGGCATATACAGTACCTTACGTGTTCAATCAAATGAAAAGAGAAATTATTAAACAAATTTAAAGAAATCAGAAATAAGATTAAAAATCATCCCTACTGATCTCCTAGTGGCATATTAAACTGACACTCTTTTCAGACCTCTGTGGAAAGAAGCTGCTTAAGGAGTATTTAGTTATATCATTATTATAATGTAATAAAGGAAAAAAATGATTTAGAATGTTCTAGCTCTTTATATATTTATACAGCATAATTTTGACAGATTTCAGAATATGTAAAATATTTTTATGAAGCTTGCTTATGCTATAAGTGTTCAATTATTATTTTTGAATAGAATTTGAATATTAATTTTGTAAAAGCATAAATCAGAGCCCAAATAAAAAAATTGCCATATCGTTTCAGGAATATTAAGCATTTTTACTTTTTAAATAAAAATTTAATATCTGGGACTGAATGTATGAAAGTTATTGCTTTAATATTTATTATCTTAAGTAATTCTTATTAACTTAGCAATCAATAAATATTAGTATAAAATACTGAGAACAGAAAGCATTTCCATGATTTTTAAGTAACAAAATCTTATTACATAGTTCCTCCTTCCTCATATTGTGTGTTGACGAAGCTAGATAATCAGTCTGCTAGCCTAACTGAGGCACTCGCGGAGAACAGACATGGCGCCCATGACGCCATTTGCCAACCTCTCCCTATATAGGACCCCTATTCTAAGCTACCCATAACTGCTTTGTTTCTAAACAATGAAGTACAGCGCAAAAAACGAAAGTAATCTGGATAATCCATAACTTCTGAAGTCAGAACTCCATTGTATTAATGTCAAGAAAAACTGAAGTAATACATATTGAGAAAACTTCCATCTTCACAGATGTAAAACCTACCGCCAAAAATATAAATAAATAATTTTAATATTTCTACTTTGTTTTTTTCTGTTCATCACTTCTGATACGTTTCAACATTGTTATCCTTGAAACATCGCGTTACAACAGCAAAAAAACAATTCTCAATCAGGTAGCTGCACTGCAAGCTGATTTACCGAGAGAGTATTCTATTGACTGAATTCGATATGAGCACTTGCTCAGCGAAACTCTGCACCTTGCTGACTTATTTACTAAGAGGAGGACTGCCAATATCGTTACCCAAAACACTAGCGACCACAACAGTAAAATCAGAAACTTTGCGTATGCGCAGTAATGCACTACGACGAAAAAAAGCAAAAGTTCCAGAAATTGGCTTAGTCTGATCAATATTCTAGTAATTCTTATCTGCAAGATGCACGACAGGGACGGGAAGATGCTATGCTAGTGGTTATCGCGTAAGATAAGAGTTGTTCCTCAAAATCAAGTCCTTTGAGATGACGGTAAGATTGAGATGCTCAAATTTACTCGAATTTTCAAACCTAGAACTCCCTAAATAAAAAATTTGAAAATGAACATTCCATATTGACCAGAGGCGAATTTCTTTCTGGTATCTGGGGTGGTGGTGGTGGCTCGGTCGGTAGCGCGCCAGGGTCGTAATCTGCAGTTCCTAGGTTCGAGTCCGCTTTGGGAAGCGTTGATATTTATCTCCGCAAAACTCCCCGCCCTACTCTCGGGTAGTAGGGGACTCCGATGGGCTTTGAAAGGCTACCGTCGGTCAGATGGGACGTTAAGCCGTGGACGAGAGTCATACCCTGTGCACGTTAAAGAACACGCTGGATGGCCTTTAGCAGAGGCTACCATTTGTCTCCTAAAAACTGTCCAGTGGGTCACCTTGCCTGAGCCTCGGGTCCTTTTGACCCGGCCATTTAGTTGGTTGTACGCAAAAAAAGTGTCCTCAGAGGTAAAACAACCCAGCACTTCATGGTTTCTTAATAGTAATATTTACTATTTATTACTGTAAAATATTGACAACATATATGCATTTATATAAGTCATATATTGTATTTGAGTTATCTTAGACTAATATATTATTTATAACTAAAATATAAATAATATTTATATACTACTGTATATCACAAAGCATTACTGTTTAACATATACAGTGCAAAATGTTGTTACTTGTTACTTTGAATTTTAATTGATGATGGGACCATCTAATCAATAATAGTAAATGAATTAGAATAAATTGCAATCGATGACATATTTTAGTTCTTTAGGAATAGCCTCTTGACAATGGGGGAAAACTTTTTCAAGTTTTCTTCACGAGTTGTGCGATTTGTTAAACCCAAATTTGATCATTGTACTACTCAGTGTAAGTGTGATAGTGTTTATTCCTATTACACTTATACTAATCGATTCTACTGGTTCACCTTGCAATTTCTTATAAAAATTATTTAATATAAAAAGCGGTAGTCAATATCAAAAGTATTTTGGCCTTTAGAAGACTAAAATGATATTGAAATAATGAGTGAATGTTAAACAGTTAGATGTGATGAAATACATGAAGAAAGAGAATAGTTAACTACAAAAAAGATATATTTTTTAAGAATAGCGGGGAAATCGACCTTGCTAATTCCAACAATTTACTAGGTCGACAAGCTGAATGGAGATTAGGAAATTATAATTATAATAAGCAGATATAACCATTAACTTGTGTCCTAGTTCTCGAGTCATACATATTAATGTATTTAGAGCCATTGTTTAATAAGCAATTAGAGCTAAATCAGAAGCTCTTCAAAATTTTATGAATCGGATTACGTTTAGTGAGCCCATATAAATTTCGTGTTATCTGAGGAAGTTTGAATGGAATTTTAGTTGTCCGAGTGTAGAAACTTTCGAGTTAAGGGATTTTTTTCGTGATATCCGATTCGCGTTAAAAGAATATTTATACATGTAAAGGATTGTCGCGGAACGGACCAAACCTTAGTTTCATGTTAACCAACATTTCGTCTTATCCGTTTTTGTGTAAAGGGTTTCCTATGTATATAACATCCAGTAAATACATATTAATATAAATATTAAAGAAAAAAAAGTTTCAATAACTACCCATAATATAATAAGTGTATTTAATAGACTGTTTTTCAAAATCAGTTTTTATCATTAAACGATTTAACGGTCACGATTTTCAGTTTCTCCGAAATTCAGAAATTAAACTGCGAAAATTATATTTTTTACTTTCTAATCTCACTAACCCGTTAGAAATCACAGTTAATAATCATAACGCTTCTACTGTCTTCTTAAATCCATCTTCCCTCTAGCATCTCTTTTAGTCCTCCTATCCCAGATATTTATATCATCTCAACATCCAAAATTTTTCCTCTCTCCATCTTAGATATTCACATTTAAGCTACGTCACCTCGCCGTCCCCAATCAGGAGTCTTTTCCATCCCACTAGGTAAATATTGACTCTCTGCCTCGTTTCGCTCACGATTATTTCCTCTAATCTCCTTTCACTTCGGGCGCTGCCTCTATCATCCCTAACTCTCTTTCCCCAACATCACCGTTCCCTCTTTTTCATCAGCGTTTCGATATTTAGTCAAGGACTATTAATTTCAGATTTATAACGACAAGTGATGCGATTAAGACAAGCGACGCATCGGCCTCTCCTTCTCCAACTGATCGATTCCCACGAGATGATGCTGGTGTGGCAACAACATTTGCACAAGCAAAGATTTTACTTGTTGATGATTCAGAACCCAAGTATAAAGACTGACGAAATTAATGCTGCTTTCTGCATCCATAATAACTCTTCTAATCGCCTTGTGTGTTTCCTAGTGAAAGTAAATGTATTTGCCTCAAGGAGGAAGGAATGAAGAAATGGATATTTTTTTTACGTCTTGTAACGTATTCTTTCCCTACTACCCCATGTATCAAGGATTTAGTTTCAGTAGGGAGGGGGAAGGGAGGTCCGAGACTTCGCAGAGGCTCCGATAATTTAGTTTCAAAGTGGAGGGTGGGGGAGAGAGAGAGATCTGAGAATAAGACTTGAGTAGAGAGTCCCATTTACTAAAATATTCCACCGAACAGGAAAGGGGAATATTATTCGATATGTATATTCGATATATTATTATATATATCCGATTCTATATGGGAAAAAGATTTTATAGTATTTTTTTTAATCTATTTTTAGTGTCGGACATAAAATATGGAGCTGAAATAATAGTCATACACAGAAAATTGATTTGGATTTCAAAGCAAGTAAAGAAGTTTAAGATTTCATAAAAGAAGACAGGACTTTCGAGGGGCGGGAGAGTGTCCGGACCCCTCAGTCTCCCTGCCCCCCCGGGGTACATCCTTGCCTACTAGGTACTCTATAAAGGATGTCCGAAAGATAATGATAGTTGGTTCAAGAACGAACACGTAGAAAAATAATATACATATTTAAAAATGTAATAATTTAATTTAAAACGTATCTCAAATAGGCTTGAACATAATTAATAAATTTTCACATGTTTGTGTCCCTGCATTATGTTCAATCGATATTCCACTTCTTACGATCTACTCTGCAGTATATCGCTTGTAGTTGCCTCTGCTGTTACTTGTTACTTACCTCCCGCAAGCTTCGATGGCATTTTTTGTCAATATTCGTTAATAATTTAAACACTGAAATTTAAATATTTAACGATAGATGCTATTGTTAGTTCTTGAATACTTTTTTCAAAATTAATAAAATTTAAATAATAATTTTTAAACTAGTTAGAACGTTAAACATTTGGGAGCTTTGAATATGGGTTGTTATTCACATATGATGAAAGCTAGGTAGGATTGTTTTTACCTCTGATTGTACTTTGTGCATAAAATGGGCTAAATGTTCAAATCACAAGAATTCCAAGGGCTCAGAGCTGGGTAGAGGAAGGAGTTGTTGTTTTACCCCTGAGCGGCACTTTGTTTGCACACAATGGGTTAAATGGCCAGGCTACAAGGACTCCAACGGCTCAGAGAAGGTTGGGGGAGGAAATCCACTGGGATATCTGTTGGAAGACAGATGATAGTCTCCCGTCAAAGCCATCCAGCGTGTTCTTTAACGTGCACAGAGTATGGATCTCACGCACACGGGGACCACGGCTTAACGTCCTATATGATGGACGGCGGTCTTTCCAAGACCATCGATGTCCCCTACTGACATACGTCAAAGCGGAGTTTTGTGGAGATAAATCTCAACGCTGGCCCAGCGGGACTCGAACCTGGGAACTGCAGATTACGAGCCTGACTCGCTACCGACTGAGTCACTCCCACTTCCAGGGTAAGGAGACCTATTGAGCGGCTATTAAGAGACGTATGATAACGTCCTGTTAAGGCTATCCATCAAATTCTTAAATGTGCAGAGAGGGTATGGCTCTAATAAACACATGACCACAGCTAAATGCCCTATCCGACGGACAGCGACCTTCCCAAGCTCATCGGTATCCTTTATCCCACTGAGAACAAAGCGAGAGATATTGCAGATAAATCTTAGCGCTGGTGCAATTAGAACTCGATCCTGGGTCGATAAGCTTGCAAGCCTGGTGCTCTACCAACTCAGCCAACCTCAGCATCTATGAAGAAAGTGTCACAACACTTTTGATAACGTATTGTACACACAAGTCATCAAAAATTATGCTTTCTTTACTAAGAGTGGTTTTATGAACGTATATTTCTTTGCGCTAGAAACATCTTTTCGTAAAAAGAAAAAAACTTGCTGATTTAAAATCCTTACGGACTACTGCTCTATACTTAAAAATAATTTGCATTTTTTTTCTTTGGGAAAAAAAATGTTTGGAAGATGATACAACTTTCTTCGTAACGAAGTATAGATAGAATATTTTCCCCTCTGCTGACCTTTACAAGAATGTCAGAAGTGAATTGTCAGTATCGTTTACACCCAATTTCACGCATCGGACGGGAGACCAATGGCGAACTGCCTTCTGAGCAACATTTGTGACAAGTTGGAAAAAAGGAAAACGATGAAATGCTAGTTTGGAGTTTTATTTTGAGAGCGGTGAGTAGCGCGACGTGAGATACGAACTGTCAACAGAGTTCGGAGTCTTATTACTTGTGCTACACGTCTGTGGCCTTAAAAGCGACAAAACCCAATAATCCACTTATTCTTCTTGAAAACGGAGTTACGAAAGCCAATTTCCTTCACTATTCGCATGGACAAAATAGAGAAACACGAAACACTAAGGAAATGCGGATAAAAATAATTTAAATGTAACAGAAGTAGAATGAAACAACGATATGTATTATTATAGGGAAGAAAATATACTGGTGATCAAGAGTGAGATATGACAATATGTTTTGTGTTTATTGGGGCAATAAATTCGAAGCTCTCTGATATGTTGAATTTATATTCTAAGTATAAAGCAGGAATGAAGATAAACAGCTCAATTAAATTTATCTAATTATATGTTTAAATATGTTTCATTTGGAATTTAAAGAGTTAAATAATTTTTTTAGCTGGGATATTTAAAAGTAACACTACCAGTAAGAATATTTCCAAAGTTCTTTTTAAAAAAATAAACCACACGAGTTTACTCAAAAAAACTGAAAACTACGCTCATACATTTTATCCAATAATCAAATGAGTTGGGTTTTATATCTGAGAGGAACGTTTTGCTTACAATGGGCTAAATGGCCAGGCCACAAGGACCCCGAGGGCTCAGAGAAGGTTGGGAGAGGAAATCCACTGGAACAGCTGTTGGGAGACAGATCGCAGCCTCCCGTTAAGGCCATCCAGCGTGTTCTTTAACGTTGAGTTGTTTGACATCTGAGCGGCACTTTTTTTGCACACAATGCGCTAAATGGCCAGGTCACAAGGACCCTGAAGGCTCAGAGCAGGTTGAGGGAGGGGATCCACTGGAATAGATTTGGGAGACAGATGGTGGCCTCCTGTCAAGGCCATCCAGCGTGTTCTTTAACGTGCACAGGGTATAGCTCTCCCGCACACGGAGCCACGGCTTAACGTCCCATCCGACGGACGGCGGCCTTTCCAAGCCCATCGGTGTACGTTATTGACCGAAGGCAGGGCGGGGAGTTTTGTGGTGATAAATCTCAACGTTGGCCCAGGCGGGGCTCGAACCTGAGAATTACAAATTGCAAGCTTGGCGCGCTACTGACTGAGCCACTTCCTCCCCTACAAAAGGGATACTCGGCCTAAAATTTGCGAAATTGCTGGCGAAAATTACTATATTATTCGTTTCACCAAACATTTTAATTAGGGGTAATGGGATACAAAAATGTTTGAGAAACACTGTTTTAGGGACTGAATGATCTTCGATAGTCCAAATCTAAACCTAAGGTCAATATGACTTGATCGTTAAAAATTCCGTCTGGCACCAAAGTTAAAAACAAAGTTTTCGAAATAGAGGTCTAAGAAGGCATTCGTTTCAAATGGAGATTTTGTGAACAGCAGTTTATGAAACTCTGCAGAGAAAAAATGCGTCCAGCAGTAAAAAAGCGATTATAATGTAAGCATAAGTTGGTTGTGATATGGTGTAGGTGGTCGGTATCCCGGACTAGTAATCTGTACTTCGCAGGTTCGAGTCCCAACTGTGCTGGTTTGAGATTTATCTACGCTAAACCCACTCCCTGTCTTCGGTCACCAGGGGACATCTATGGGCTTCGAAAGGTCGTCCGTTGGATGAGACGCAGAGCCGTGGTCCCGAGTGCGGGAGAACGCCATATCCTGTGCACATTAAAAAACACGCTGGATTACATTGATAGGAAGCTACCATCTGTCTCCTAACAGCTGTATAGTGGGTCCTTTCTCCCCCAACTTTTTCTGAGCCCTTGTGGTTCTTGTGACCTGGCCATTTAGCACATTTTGTACAAGTTCCGTTGAGAGGTAAAGAAACTCAACCCAAACCTGGTCATCAACATATTATTACTATTAATGACCTTTTTTATGACGGATCATTAAACAATTAACGCCTTACATGGGAATTCTTGGGGTTAAGAGTTTAACACTTGTAGCTCTCCCGTCGATAAATCGATTCAGAATCTGCATCGTTTCAAGTTAAAGTATAAGAAGTGGTAGGGGTAGGAGTACAGAGAGCAACAGCTGCTCATCCATCCGCCAAGAGCAACAGCTGATCATCCATCCGCCAAAAGCAACAGCTGCTCATCCATCCCCCAAGAGCAACAGCTGTTCATCCATCAACTGCTTTCTGCATTGACCACCGAAAACGAGACGCTCAAGGAGAATAAATTCTAGACTGCTGAAGGAGAATAAATTCCCAGCGACAGTTTGCAACAAAGAATGATTTTATTCGCGGATGGATAAAGTTTAAGATTTACTCATGCTGAAATGGATTGTCTAATATTCCGATATCATCTCTACTTTCAGCGGAGAATTTTGTGAAATTTACCTCTGAAAAAAAAAAAGCAGTGATCGCTTTTCTTGCTTGCAGGACCAATGAACGTTAAATTGGGGCACTTTTCGTAGGTTGGATTGCTTTTGCTCCAAGCGGCACTTATTTTTTTTTAGCACAATGTGCTAAATCGCTAGGTCACAAGGGCTCAGAGAAGAGGATCCACCGGGTAGCTGTTAGGAGACACATGGTAACCTCTGATCAAGGCCACCCAGCATGTTCTTTAACGTGCACAGGGTATGGCTTTCCGCACACGGGGCCAAGTCTTAACGTCCCATTCGACGTTCGCCGGCATTCCCAAGCCCATAGGTTTTGATATTGAAACATTAAACATTAAAAAAGGTTAAAGTACCGGGTTTAAATACACTCGGTACTTTACTAGAGTCAATTGTGATCTCTGATCTCTTAACCCTGTTTTAATTAAATTTTAGGATTAATATTCTGTAACCTGTTAAATATTCCAGCGTTCATAACTCTTTGAACTCTGAACAAATATTGTTCAAAATCGAGATTTAGATAGATTTGAATGAGAACTTTAATTTGTCTTTAGACATAGTTTTCATTAAAAACCTTATCGAAGAAGTTGAGCTCTAAATGTTATTTTCTATTGCGATAGCATGGAACTGTTTGCATTTTCTTGTCCAGTACCTGTATAGATAATACATCTCTATATGACGCCGACAGAATTATGCTATACATTTATCAAAATGTTTATACTCTGACGAAAAGTTTGTTAAATATTTCACGAAAAACTTCTTTCCGGTACTTCCTAAATTTTTGACAGAATATTCGACTGAAAACAACTTGGCATTCCAAAAATGTTCGAAGGAAGAAACCAACTTTAAAAGACGGAGTGACTATTCGTAATCCTAAGGCAAAAAGACTCGACCAACGAAATATATTTCGATCCAGAAAAGAAGTCTCCACCGTACGTCTCCACATACATTTCTTTTTTCAAAGTTTCACATTTTTTTTTCGCCTTCTATTCGAAGATGCTCTTATCTGAAGTGCTGACATGGTTATTGTGACTGACTGTACGTGCCCAAAAAGGGCGAGAAATGGATCATATTGTGTCGTCGATGCACGCGTTAGTCGGAAATAGACGAAGCCGACAGAAATTGCGCTTTCAGCTGAATATTTGAGTGCATTGTTGCACTTTGTTGACTTTTGGGAGGCGAAGAAGATAAAATTCTGCACGTGGAGCGATGGAAGGAAAAGTGGTAAGGAAAGAATGGAAGTGAGAGAAATATAATGGTAGATAGATGGATAGATAGGTGAAGGATAGGTTGAAATTGAAGGGAATGATTGGAGAGATAGATAGATACGCGTTTCAAAAAAAGAAGAGGTAGAGCAACTAATATATGAAGAACTGAAGGAGTTGGCAAAGAGATAAGATGGATAGAGAAGCAGAACAATAGATGAATGATAGATCGGAACGGAAGTGGAGAGATAGGGAAGAAGAGAAATAACTATAAAATGGGTAGATAGAGTAGGAAAAGAAGGAATGTAGTTGTAAAAAAAAACCCATTAAAGTTGCAATAGTAGATAAAATAATTCTTCCCTCCAAATGAAGAGAACAGGAGGAGAAGAAAGAGCAGATGGATGATACTGAAACTAACGGGATGTATAGAGGAGAAAAAGAGGAGGAGGAAAAGGAATGATACAGATTGATGATAGAGTGGAACTGAAGTGGAATGGATAGAGAAGAAGAAGAGGAAGAATGGGATTGATACAGATGAATGACAGAGTGGAACTGAAGGAGATAGATAGAAAAGAAGAAGAGCAAAAGTAATGATACAGATGTATGATAGGCTGGAACTGAAGGGATGGCCAGAGAAGAAAAAGAGCAAAAGGACTGATACCTGGATATGATGGACTGGAATTGAAGGGGATTGTTAGAGGAGTAGAGAAAAGGAAGAAGAATGACACAGATGGATGATAGACTGAGACTGAAGGGGATACTCAGAAGAAAAAAATATGAATGATGTAGATGGAGGATAATCTGGAACTGAAGAGATCGACAGAGGAGAAGAGGAATGACACAGTTGGATGATGACTGAAACTGAAGGGGATGGATAGAGAAGAGAAAGATGGATGATTCAAATGGATGCTACTTGGGAACTGAAGGAGATGGATGATTGGATAGAGAACAGTTGGAATGTTTTATCTGTGAGAGGTACTTCTTGCACAGAATAAGCTAAATGGCCAGGTCCCTAGGACCCCAAGTGCTCAGAGAAAGTTGGGGAAAGAAGAGCCACTGGATAGCTGCTAGGAGACTGATGGGAACCTCCCGTCGAGGTCATTCAGTGTGTTCTTTAACGAGCACAGGTTTTGGCTTCCTGTATAAGAGGCACGATTTTAGGTGCCATCCAGTAGATAGTGACGTTTCCAAGCCAGTTCTGAATACTTCTGGATAGACCCACTTAGTAGAACTGCGCCTAGATAGTTTTCGAACAACAGGAAAATTAAATAATGTGTAAAGCTTAGGAGTTATTAAATATATCTAAAATTTCAAATTTATTTAAAAAATGTTTATTTAGAAAAACCATGATGTAAAATAATATCTTCTAATATTAAAGTTAAATATCATCAAATATTAATTAAAATGCTGCTTAAATGAAAATCAACCATAAAGCTATAAAATACTGATTTCAAGTAAATCACTGAGAAACATTTTACATATTAAATTCCCTTCCTGTTATCCGAGTGTTATCTTGATGGCCATGTACTACTTCACTAAAGCTTCCTATATTATACCAAGCGTGCAGGAACACAAAAATTTATTTTTAGGTAGAGTAAACTCTTGGTTACCTGGCATTTATAGGGAATGGGACTTGCCAGTTCGATTAATCTGCCTGTTGAAAATTTTTATAGAAACCAAATACAGTAGGTACAATTTTGTATTCAAGCCGTAGTTGAAGTAAAAATGGAAATAAAAACAATAATGATAAAAATGAAGAATAATGACCTTAATATAAATGTAAATATCTAAAATATATTTTTTTATACCTATTTTAAGTCCTTGCATGCATTCTTCTTTGAGAGCATTGCAAATTGAGGGGCGAAAGATTTCCGATAAACAGAACTACACGATCACAAATTCAACTACTGCTACTTTAATGGCTGTAATGGAACTAGCGTGAACGTAATAAGACGACGCCAGTGGCATCCGGGAGAACCACCACGTACTTTGAAATCTGCCGTATCAAGTTCAAATGTTCAGTTCGAAATTTATGTCGTATCAAGTTCAAATGTTCAGTTCGAAATTTATGTCGTATCAAGTTCAAATGTTCAGTTCGAAATTTATGTCGTATCAAGTTCAAATGTTCAGTTCGAAATTTATGTCGTATCAAGTTCAAATGTTCAGTTCGAAATTTATGTCGTATCAAGTTCAAATGTTCAGTTCGAAATTTATGTCGTATCAAGTTCAAATGTTCAGTTCGAAATTTATGTCGTATCAAGTTCAAATGTTCAGTTCGAAATTTATGTCGTATCAAGTTCAAATGTTCAGTTCGAAATTTATGTCGTATCAAGTTCAAATGTTCAGTTCGAAATTTATGCCGGTTGCATGAGAATTCCTGATGCTTGAATACCGAATAACCAGGAACGTATATCGTAGATCGTGTATGGATATGCGATGTTCCAGGTAAAACATTACCCATTACGATCTCCATCTGAGAATAAGCCCAGTTGGCATAAGTAAAAACATATAACAAGTAAACCACCCGTGGGTGGTTCCCTAGAGGTTAACATAAAACACAAGCTAAAAAATAGCATATATCATGCACATAAGACCTAAAACGAGTAGCTTTTCTCAGAAAAAGCCATCATTTTAGGTGTCTTGTACTTATTAAGAACATTATGATCATAATAAGCAAAGAAGAAATAATCTCATCAGAATTATTTTTAACAGCCTCAAAAAACCTTTTTGAGATGCATTTAATATGAGTATATATGTGGTCGATGCCCAAGTCTTTATGAAGTTGTCTGTTAGTAACAAACCAAGGGGCATCGACCGCAGATCTCAATATTTTGTTTTGTAAGACCTGAATCTTGCGTATATTCGTGGAGGTGGTGTTCGCCCATATAGGGGAAGCATAAGTTATTATCGGACGAATGACTATGTTGTACAATAATAATTTATGGTCAATCATCAAGACAGCATTTCTCCGAAGGAGAAGTCCTAGTTGACATTTCACTGCATTGACTTTAGTGTTAATATCATGAATATGAGGGTCCCATTTGAGCTTTTGATGTAGGGTTATAACCAAATATATGATAGTCTCTTGCCATTCAACTGAAGAGGATGGCAGTGCTCTTCTCAGTGTTTATCTTGACCTTCCATTTATCGTACAGTCGCTCAAAAAAAGTAACCGAACACTATGGTTGACTACAGAATTCAGAAAAAATATCTGGCAATGATTTTTTTAGAAATTAGTGATCTGGCAACCTTCGTGTCACGTGACACGTGACACGTGACACGAAGGTTGCCAGATCACTAATTTCTAAAAAAATCATTGCCAGATATTTTTTCTGAATTCTGTAGTCAACCATAGTGTTCGGATACTTTTTTGAGCGACTGTACCATCCCTCCACTACATCAAGGCACCTCTGCAGTCTGTCTATAGCAGGAGTGTCAAACTCAATCTTGTAAAGTGGCAATTTTTCTTTCAAAGTATATCAGCTGGCCAGGATTCAATTAAACACTAACTTTAAATAAAAAATCTTTTATTCAAATTTAAAGTATATATATCAAAATTAAAATGGCATTAAGTCATAACGGTTAAAAAACAGCGCATTATTTCGAAGATTCAGATACTTGACATCTTTTTAGCTTCATTATGTCATCGATATTTGGATAAGTGCGTATTCAACAGGTATTTGTAATCTATACCCATGTGTTCAATGTATGGAAAAACTATTCATGAAATTCGAGTATTATTAATTGAAGTCGCGGGCCGTATCTTTGACATGCCTGGTCTATAGCAATCACTGGACTCAATGAGGGGGAAGAATCATCAACAATAACCAAGAACTTACTGCATATAGCTATTTCATTCATTTTTTTTATTCTACTGGTAGATATAAATTTAAAAATTTTGCACTAATTATAAAATATTCATAAATATTTTAATGTAGTTATAATAGAAAAATTAATTTATTTTATACGGTTTAAAACTACATAGATTTTAAATAAAACTTCATTAAAATTATTTTTATTGAAACTTTATTTTTTTCCCCTCTTTTTGTTCAAAGACTCTCGAAGGCTTGGTATATTCAGAGTGGCTTGGCTTCACCAGTTTAAAAATTCTGTTCGTGCCCCTTTAGAAGAGTTGGATAAATCATAATTAAATGTTCTAGACAAGAGATATAGATGAATAGATCGAAAGATGAAGGATGTGCAGACAGGTGAAGGATGTCTTACGCTTTTAAAGCCAAGAGCATCGCAAAGGGAGCAACTTTCATCGATTCTCGTCCTAAGACATCATTATTCCAACCACAGTTTTGTAACAAGTTAGTAATAAAGAGATTGTCCGAAGCTAAAGTGTGTTTTTTTACATTCTATTGAAGGATCATTTTATGGCAAAGATGGGGATCACGAAAGAGTTACAACAACAGTAAAACCGCGGGAATATGCAAACTCTTCCAATGGTAACCAAGGCAACGCCAATTCCTGAAAGGCAATAAAGGAGGTTGTTAAAACTTCGGCGATGAAAAAAAAGGAAAGCAAAAACACTTGCTGCCATAGGAACTAGTAAGAGGAACAAAACTCGACTCTGCATGAGATGGAAACATTAAACGAGATTAGCTTTTCTCAAGGTAATCTCGTCTGAGGATTTGTGCGCTTTCGGAGCATTAACAACGTAGAATTATTTCTTAGGGAGAGATTTAGTTTAGGAAATAAAAAATAAACGATGAAAGAATAATAAAAGGTTAAGGTTAAAACTTTTGCCTAATGAATGCTACAAAGTGGTAGAAGGGGCCTTTTATGTCAACCCCTATTCAGAAGATTAATCATATATTATTGGCTGTTGTAATAAGATGTTACATATGGAAGTTTAATTGATCTTTTTTATTTCGGATTAGCTGTAAAGAAATTGGAAATTGATATGAAAACTTAGTGGCAAAGAGAAGTAGCTTTTGACTACCCACAGATTAATGTAACTCTGTACAGATAGGACACTAAATTTAAAAATCGATGTCAGCAATATTAACTGAGTTCCAATGACATGTATTACTTCAGCTACAACACTTCAAAAATTCATTAATTTTCTCAAAGAAACTGTCATTATGTTTTGTATTTATTATATATAGGAGTCTTGCTTCTTCATTTCTCCTTGTGTGTGTGAGCTTTTAACTTCTGAGTACGTTCGCTAATAATTTCGTCAGGATGGCACTACTCCTTTGCTTAAAACACTGGACTCGTATTTATATTATATACATATCTATATTTTTATTTCACACTTGAAATAGGGGTGGCTCAGTCGGTAGCGCGCCAGACTCGTAATCTGTAGATCCCAGGTTCGAGTCCCAGCTGGGTCAGCATTGAGATTTATCTCTGCAAAATTCCCCGCCCTGCCCACGGTCAGTAGGGGACACCGATGGGCTTGGAAAGGCCGCCGTCCATCGGATGGGACGTTAAGCCGTGGCTCCGTGTGCGGGAGAACCATACCCTGTGCACGTTAAAGAACACGCTGGATGGACTTGACGGGAGGCTACTATCTGTCTCCCAACAGCTGTTACAGTGGGTCCCCTCCCCCAACCTTCTCTGAGCCTACGGGGTCCATGTGACCTGGCCATTTAGCCTATGGTGTGCAAAAAAGTGCCGCTCAGAGGTAAAACCACCCAACCTTTATTAAACACATATGCTGTTTTTTCACCTACCCCCGAGCTGCTCTTCTTGTTGCTAGGCAAAGCTCTGCAGAAGAATGGCGCTTCTGCATTGCCTCAGCCCAGTGGTTCTCAACCTCTTATGCTTCACGTACCCCCTGGAAATGTGTATGTAACTGGCGTACCCCTTGTATAGATAGATAAAACTATAGTTATAGTATAACAATGGGAATAAAATAAAACATATATATCAGTGGTTCTCAACCTTTTATGCTTCACGTACCCCCTGGAAATGTGTATGTAACTGGCGTACCCCTTGTATAGATAGATAAAACTATAGTTATAGTATAACAATGGGAATAAAATAAAACATATATATCAGTGGTTCTCAACCTTTTATGCTTCACGTACCCCCTGGGAATGTGTATGTAACTGGCGTACCCCTTGTATAGATAGATAAAACTATAGTTATAGTATAACAATGGGAATGAAATAATACATATATATCAGTGGTTCTCAACCTTTTATACTTCACGTACCCCCTGGAAATGTGTATGTAACTGGCGTATCCCTTGTATAGATAGATAAAACTATAGTTATAGTATAACAATGGGAATAAAATAAAACATATATATCAGTGGTTCTCAACCTCTTATGCTTCACGTACCCCCTGTAAATGTGTGTGTAATTGGCGTACCACTTGTATAAATAGATAAAATTATAGTTATAGTATAACAATGGGAATAAAATAAAACATATATATACATACATTAAATTTGCATTCGTAAATTACATATATCGATAAACACAAAAAATGACATTTTTGCAAAAATAAACCTTTTTTAAAAGAAAAATTATTCCTTAGAATTATCATAACGCTAATATGTGAGGGTAATGTTTTTTCTAAATAATGTATAAATAAATAAAGAATGTAAAGCTTAGTAATAAAACACACTAGTAATAATATTATAAATAATTATATATCTTACATTTTGGGACTATTTATACTGACGTCATAATTGAGTTATACGGGTTTACTATTGTAAGTGGTGTTGCACAGGCTCACGACACACACGTTCAAAAACATTGCTTTATAAAAATAAATTTTCTCTGTCTAGCTCTCCTACAGCATTTTACACAGCTCTCTGCAAGGTTCCCATTTCGTTCTGGCTGATAGTTCAACAATTTTCTTTCCAATAATTACCCAACTCCCCTCTCATCATCTTGTTTATCATCTTGTTTATCATCCTGCTGCAGGAGATTACGACAGAGAACGAGAAAAGAAGATATGCAAAAGAATTTTATGCTGAAACGAAAAAGTTTATTGAAGGATCTCATTTATTAGCAGCAATTCTCCACGGAGACGATTATCATAACGCCTTCAGGAAATCTGAATGCACCACAACGTCCTAATTACTTTCATGCAGAACCTTAATAAGCCAGGACAGCTCACTGTGCATTTGCATTTAAAATATCCGTTCGCAAAATGAAAATGCAGCATTCTGTACTTTTTTTTCCCCCTACTTAGCTACCAGTCCATTCATTTTTGCCTCGTTCGAATATTATGATCGAAAAGAATAATCGATTTTTTTTCGATTTGGAAAATCGTTTGAAATATCCCCTAAACACGAAAAAGGGATTTTCGCTTGAAAGGCTTCCGATTTTTTAATGGTCTTTCCAATTTCTCGGAGTGGGAGTGACTCAGTAGGTAACACGCCAGGCTCGTAATCTGCAGTTCCCAGACTCGAGTCCCAGCTGGGCCAGCGTTAAGATCTATCTCTCCCAAACTTCCCAACGGTTCTCGACCAGTAGGGACACCGATGGGCTTGTAAAGACTGCTGTCCATCGGATGGGACGATAAGCTGTGGCTCCGTGTGAGGGAACGCTTTGACGGGAATCTATCATCCGTTTCCCAACATTATCCAGTGGGTCCCCTCCCCCAACCTTCCCTGAGCGGTTCTTGTGACCTAGCCATTTAGCCCATTGTGTGCAAAAAAGTTCCGCTCAGAGGTAAAACAATCCAACTGCTATTATGAGTTAATGCCAGTACATTACTTCTATTACAGGAATAACAGGGTTGCTTGTTTTACCTCTGAGCGGCACTTTTTTGCACACCATGGGCTAAATGGCCAGGTCACATAGACCCCGAAAGCTCAGAGAAGGTTGGGGGAGGGGACCCACTGGAACAGCTGTTGGGAGACAGATGGTAGCCTCCCGTCAAGGCCATCCAGCGTGTTCTTTAACGTGCACAGGGTATGACTCTCCCGCACACGGGGCCACGGCTTAACGTCCCATCCGACGGACGGCGGCCTTTCCAAGCCCATCGGTGTCCCCTACTGACCGTGGGCAGGGCGGGGAATTTTGCGGAGATAAATCTCAACGCTGACCAGCTGGGACTCGAACCTGGGAACTACAGATTTCGAGCCTGGCGCGCTACCGACTGAGCCACCCCCGTCCCAGAGGAATAACAGAAAAACAATTTCCTACATGTAGAAGGAAAACAACCCTGGGTCGTTTGCTACTTCTGTAAATCTTCCACGAAATCTCACTCCTCTTTAATTTCTTTTTCCTTTTTGCAAAATACTAAATTGAAGCAATGTGAGCTGATGCTCATTCGTCTTCAGCGTTTTTTTTATTTTGCAATTTAGTTCCAGTAAAGAATCTGCATTCCTTTAGCAGCGATTTCATTTCTCTGGAAATCATTTTCTCCGCCAAAGAACATTCATTTCTTTTTTGCCGCCTATAAGCACGATTTGTTAACGACATAAAAACTCCTGAAATGCCTGCGTTCGTTATTTACCGAGCTTGGAAGAAACTCATGTCCAAGAAAAATATACACAGAGTGCAGCTATTATTTATGACTGTGAAATATTTTACGATTATTACTCCATGTTTTTTTAATCTTATTTGTACCCATTGTTTGCTCCATTCTAAGCTGAATCGACTTTACTGATCACGGGTTGAATTGTTGTACCTCTGAGCGGCACTTTTTTTGCCCATAATGGGCTAAATGTCCAGGTCACAAAAACCTCAAAGGCTCAGAGAAGGTTAGAGAAAGGGACCCACTGGACAGCTGTTAAGAGACATATAGTAGAATAGCCTTGAGAGGTTTCTCCTGAAGATGACTTGAGGAGAAGCCTCCCGGCAAGGCCATTCAGCGTGTTCTTTAAGTGCACAGAGTATGGCTCTCCCCCAAAGGGGGGGGGGGGGCTCAGTCGGTAGCGCGCCAGGCTCGTAATCTGTAGTTCCCAGGTTCGAGTCTCAGCTGGGTCAGCGTTGAGATTTATCTCCGCAAAATTCCCCGCCCTGCCCACGGTCAGTAGGGGACACCGATGGGCTTGGAAAGGCCGCAGTCCATCGGATGGGACGTTAAGCCGTGGCCCCGTGTGCGGGAGAGCCATACCCTGTGCACGTTAAAGAACACGCTGGATGGACTTGACGGGAGGCTACCATCTGTCTCCCAACAGCTGTTCCAGTGGGTCCCCTCCCCCAACCTTCTCTGAGCCTTCGGGGTCCATGTGACCTGGCCATTTAGCCCATGGTGTGCAAAAAAGTGCCGCTCAGAGGTAAAACAACCCAACCCAACCCCCAAATGGGACCATGACTTAACGTCCCATCAGATGGATGGCGGACTTTACAAACCTATCAATGAAGGGATGGCACTTCTTCCATCTTCACTTTGCAGTTCATTTGCATTTTAAGTGGAATTATGACTATATCATATTGACCGAGGGCAGGGATGGTATTTTGTGGAGATAAACTGTACTTGATCATACTTGAATAACTGTGAAAATGAGAAGTTTGCTTCATCAGATTAGACTAGGAACTGGAGATTACGAGCCTTGCACGCTATCGGCTGAACTATCCCTGCCCCTTTGCAAATCACGGGTTTATAATGACCTCGAAGACAGTTTTTTCAAAAGTCACTTTATATGAAGAAACAACAGAAGTATAACCCTTTTTAACAATCAAACTAGCAATATCTCTTCTTGAGTTGGGATACCTCTGAGCGGCACTTTTTTGCACACCATGGGCCAAATGGCCAGGTCACAAGGACACCGAAGGCTCAGAGAAGGTTGGGGGAGGGGACCCACTGGAACAGCTGTTGGGAGCAGTTGTCGTCTTGATGTTACTCAGACATATAGATATCTATAATATTAAAAGATGTCTGTGTGTCTGTCTGTGGCAGCCACAAAGCATCGGGAAATTGCTGAAGACGCTTCAAAATTTCTTTAGAGTGTTTCTTATTGTCGTTCTAAGTTACAGTGCCGAATTTGATGTCGAAATTCCAAAAGAGGGTCTTGCTATAAGCAAATATATTTGCCATGGTATTCCTACGGGAAACGGTAATCGCCGACGAATCCATTGTTGCCATTTGGTACTCCCTAACTGTTAATGTAAGAGACATAACAATGTAAAATTGCTGCCATTGCCATATTCACTCCATTCCCAAATGTTTTATTATATTAGTGGGTTTCATTGCAGATAGGAATCTAGTTTTCTTAACCTAACACGGGGTCAGACAGGGTGAACCCGCGCACGAAATTTGGGACATTCGGTCAAGTATATCGGTAACCACAGATACAGTCGTTCAAAAAAATATCCGACACTATGGTTGATTACAGAATTCAGAAAAAATATTTAACAACGATTTTTTTTAGAAATTAGTGATCTGGCAACCTTCGTGTACAGTACGCACCATAGTGGCAACCATAGTGGTCGGATATTTTTTTGAGCGACTGCACCAAAATTTGTCGAAACGAAAATAAAATTCTCGATAGTTTGCTTAGAAGCAAAGCCGCGGGCTATGAGAACATGAACCGAAGTCGGCAGCGACCGAGTACGACTGGAAATTCTTCGTGCTGCGTATATACTGACGGGTTTGGGTGTAGTAGTGTTGGGTGAGGGGGAGCAATACTCATAATACTAACCTAAAATGCGGTGAAAAATCAAAATATAAAGAATAAAAGTGAGACCTACAGAGCGACTGGCACAGTTCAGCTAGTCTTCTATAAAAATATAATATCTGTCTGTCATTGCCCACAAATTAATTAGCTCGCACAACCACTGGCTTCGGTGGAAGCCGATTATAACACAAAATCGATGCACAATTATACTGAGAACCTTTCAATAGGATTGTTTAAAATTTTATTCTATAATTCTACAGGTAGCTATTTTTTTAAAAGATTAAAAGCAGGTAGTTTTAGATTATTCTCTAATATTCTTATATAAGTGTAGGAATAATTTTTTCGATTTATCCTTTTTGTAAAAGACAATTAAAAAAGCAAATGATAGTCAAATGTAAAGTGAAACGCAAGATGTCTGTGAAAATGAGAATTACAGACGACTGTTAAAGGTGGAGCTGAAAGCAGTGGTCTTGAATCGTCTATTTCTAGTTAGTTATTCTGTGGTCATTGGAAGCCATAACTTACCGGCAATCGTGGTGGATGCTTCAATTTGATAGAGTAGTTTTGGTTGTCATCCAAATTGCAGTGGCCAGTTTCAAGTCGAAATTCCTAAAGAAGGAGGGCCTGCTGGAAGCAAAAATATTTACAGCGATGGTATTCCGACGGGAATCGGAAATCACTGGCAAATTCATTGTGTCATTTAATGAAGTTTAGGCGTGAAATCATATGTCGGAGATAGCAAAGTGCATTTAATCGTTTTTTCCTTATTAAAACGCTTATTGAATCTGTACTAAGAGGGTTGGTAGGGTAGAGAATGTTAATCACGTAAAACGCTTATTGAATCTGTACTAAGGTGGTTGGTAGGGTAGAGAATGCTAATCACAAAACTAATCAATAGTGCAGGGAAAATTATAATATACAAATTGTATCTTAGAGATGAAACCCAGGCAGCGATATGGCACAGTTAGAGCCACCTCAACAATCGTGGCCCGGACAGCACTAAGGCACAGTCAGAGTCACAACTCTCGGGGACCAACAGCACTAAGGCACAGTCAGAGTCACCTCAACTCTCGGGGACCAACAGCACTAAGGCGCAGTCAGAGCTACTTCAAATCTCGGGGCCCGGATAGCCATCGAAAAAAGGAGGGAGATTGTGTATGTGTAAAGTTTAAAGTGATTTAATTTGTCAAAAGTTTAACTACAAGCTATTTAATTTAGAAAAATGAAAAATAAGATATTTCATTTACTACGACTTTATTAAAATATCATTCAATATTTAAAAATGAATTGGTAAACTTTTTAAAAACAAATATCTACCAGACGAATTTTAAGATACAAAATTTTTATTAACACATCCATTTCATTATTACTTTTATTCTTTTTGTTAGTACACTTTGTAATATCTAGTTGGCCTAGGTACAATTCAACTAATAATTAATGAAAGACGGGGTAGCATTGTTAATTTTTTTATTTACAGATATATTAATATTTAAATATTATTTATTAATAATATTTTAAAATATTTTAAAATGCAACCAGAAAAAATATGAATAATTGTATAATTTTATATTTATAAAACTTTTTAAAAAAATAACTTCATTTAAACATAATTTAATATTTTATCCCTGGTTTTGCGATAATGGTCCACACAATCAGATAGAAAAACTTTTCCAAAAAAGTATCTTTAGAGGTATATCTAAAAATAAAGGATTGCTACACGACAGAAAAATACGAATTATAAATAAAAAATAGGAAAACATGAGATTTTGTTTCCAATCACAATTGTTTCCGCTCTTCTGCATAAGAAACAGAAAAAAAAAAGCATTTTTCGCGCTTAAGAAATCTCCTGCTCACAGAACAGACAATATCGACAAAGGCAGCAGAATTCAGCTAATAATACCATCATGTGTACTCGGTGCGCCGTTAAAAGTTGTTGCCCGAGTCAATCTTGAAATGGAAGTTTCACGATATGTATTCGTGCTGTAGGGAGAAACTATTCGAATGAGAAAGAATTTTTTAGCATGGGCTGGCACGCTTCGCAGTCGAAGTCTTAAAAGAAATGCAAATGGCAAGCTCTTCTCTATATTCTTTCTCATTCCGCTTTTGCACCGACGTTCCTTAAAAGTGGAATAGTGGCAAGAAAAATTCCGCGCTTTTCGGTTGGGTGATTGTTGTTCACTTCTTCCATCTTCTCTTTGCACATTAAATAGAATTATTCTTCCATATATAAATGTTTTTATTATATCTCTTAAAAATCTAGTGGTAGTAGTTATTTATTAAAAAAGATATTAATTTCGAAACATTTATAAATATTTTCATAAAATCGTATTGAACAAATTATTTCATTTTAGGAGATTTAAAAATAAATAGATTTTAAATAAACCATTTAAATATTTATGCATATTGAATTTCTCTCTTTTGTTTTTCCTTCTTTTGTTCAACGGCTGCCCAAGCCTGGTGCATCAAGGTGACTTTGTCCTTGCACGGTCCACGTCAGTATCCCCTCTTATCAATCTCCACGCCATTTCGGACAATTACGAAGTTTTCTGTACAACTAACTCATAAATCTGAGTCAAACAAATTACCATAATAGTTGAAATAGAATTTCATATCCATTTATTCTTCTTTAACATTTAAGTGCATCTCTAAATTAATTTCAATCAATAATAAGTAATAACCAGAGACTACCATAGAAAAAAGAGGGACCTCTGGCTTGGCACTCAAGCCCTTTTTAAATACAATAGAGCTGAGGAATTAAGCGTGCGTGGAGGGGTCCTATCATATTAAATGGCAAACGGGCCCTTGCAAGCTTTGTTATCACCGCATTGAATATGACTCGCCTACACACCGGATAACAGCTTAATGTCTTATGTGATGGACGGTGAGCATTCAAAGCACATTGATATCATCTTTCTCATCAAGAGCAGAGTGAGGGTTAGACGAGAAAATCTCAACGCTGGCACAGTTAGGTTGTTTTACCTCTGTGCTACACTTTTATGCATACAATGAGCTAATGGCCAAGTCACAAAGATCCTGAAGGCTCAGAGAAGGTTCGAGACGGAATACACTGGACAGCTGTTAGGAGACAGATGGTAGCCTTTAATCAAGACCATCCAGCGTGTTATTTAACGTGCACAGGGTATAGCTCAACCATACACGGAACCACGGATTAAAGTCCCATCCAATGGACGGCGGCATTTCTAAGCCCATCAGTGTCCCATACTGACCTAGGGCAGGGCGGGGAGTTTTCTGGAGATAAATCTCAAAGCTGGCCCAAGTGGGTCTCGAATCTTGGAACTGGAGATTACGGGTACAGTTGGGACTCAAACTTGGGAACTACAGATTACGAGCCTGAGACGCTGCCGGGTGAGCCAACTCCTTTCCAGCCCTTTACAGGTTTTAGGGAACGAGATAAGATATGCCATAGGGATGAAGGCAGAGACATGATAGTAAGACAACTGTCTTGCTCCTTACACATTCGTATAGAAGAAATTCGAGGGAAATTTGATTTGTAAAAATTTAAACAGATCTGAAAACAAAACTTAAAAATGTATTGAGACTATAAATAGTAAATACACAGATTACTACAGACGTAGAATTCCAAAAATACTTTGGCAGAAAAAATTAGTTTCGTTAGTACACATCTAGCCGTTCCGTGGCCGAGTGGTTAGCACGCTTGACTACTGATCTGGGTTCGAGCCCGGGTAAGGCATAGATGTTCGTGTCGTTTTTCTGCTGAGGTCCTGCCATCCTCTCAGACCTTCTACTATGGCATATAAACTGACAGGCTCCTCTCAGACCTCTATGGCAAGCAGCTGCTTGAGGGGGTATTTATTTATTTTTTTATCAGTACACATCACCCAGGTACATTTTACAAATTTAGTGGGACAGAAGGGGTCTCAGCTGCTAGTGTGCCAGTTTCGTAAACTGCAGTTCTCATGTTCGAGCCCCACCTGGGCCAGGGTTGAGGTTTAACCCTCTCTACCCTTCCCTCGGCCATTAGGGGGCTGGACATGGGACGTAAATGGATGGAACGTTAAACCGTGACTCCATGCACGAGAGAGCCATACCCTGTGCACGTTAAAGAACATGCTGGAGTCATTAAAAATAGAAAAAAAAATAATAAAACACTTATATTTAATTATATAAGATTGATGTAATGATAAAAAATAAATTTAAATTAAATAAAGGAAAATGAACAGTTTTGTTTCGCTAATTATACTAAATATGATCTTCAGACATTGAAGTATCTAATGTTTTTTCCATTCAATTCTCCAAACTACAGCGCTGTAATAATACAGACTAGTTTATAGAGTCAAAGGGAGAACGCGTAAAGAAAGTATACTATGTAAAAAAAAAGACATTTATTTATGTCGAAAAAATAAAAACTAAACCACGGCAGAACATATTTGCTCTTCGATTGGCATTACCTTTGGCTGACAAGAAAACATTCCAATTACTTGGGTCGTAAACAAAAGTAATAAAGTACGAAGATAAACTTCCTTTTACATATATTATATATTACTGAAAAAGAAGTGGTAGCTGAAATAAGATTTAATATCATGCCGTGTTATTTGACGGTCTGTTTTTTTCATTTATCTTTGTTAGCATTCTTTTTTTTGCTGCCACCTTCACCCACCCTTGTCTCTGTCTCATTTCCTCGCAGCATCACCTCATCTTGCTCTTCTTTTCCCTCCATCCTCCTTCTTCTTCAGAATTACATCTCCATCTTTCTTTTCTCCACCTCCGTTGCTATTTCTCTCGGCTGCATTTCCTTTTAGATTACGCGATGCTGCCGTGGAAGATGCGGAGCGGGGAAACGGATGCAGTTCAGCGCGAGAGATGTCAAACACATCAGTTGTTGCTCCTGCCTCGGCGACACGAAAGTTAATACGTCGAAGAGAGAGAACCACCCCCCCACACACGACACAACAATTCGAAACTCCTCCAGAGAACATCAGAGAGAACTGCAACTTCTTACTCCGACTTCTTACACACGTGTATAGTGAGTGATGCAGAGAAAACCGACTGAAGAAACGATTGCAAGGAGAAAGAGCAAAAAAATGGAGAAATAGGAAGCAAAAGACAGTTGATGTGGAAAAGTTTTCAAATTATTCCGTCACATCACTCTTTGTTTTTAACTTTCATTTCTGAATGAAAAGAAATAGATGAGAAGAAAAATAATAGTTGAAATAACCAGAACACTGAAATGCGGAAAAGTTTCATAGTATCTAAATTTATGAAAGCTTTTTCCTGCTCTTATGAGTTGGGTTGTTTTACCTCTGAGGGACACTTTTTCGTACACAATGGGTTAAATGATCAGGTCAGAAGGAGCCCGAGAAGTTTGGGGGGAAGGGACCCACTGGATAGCTGTTGGGAGACAGATGATAGTCTCCCGTCAAGGTCATCCAGCATGTTCTTTAAAGCGTCCCATCCGATGCACGGCGGCCTCTCCAAGTCCATCGGTGATCCCTACTGACCGAAGGGAGGAAGTTTTATGAGGATAAATCTCAACGGTGGCAAAGCTGGGACTCGAACCTGGGAACTGCAGATTACGAGCCTAGCACGCTCCGGCTGAGCCACCCCATCCCCCTGGTGCCATGAACTCACATATATGATATACTAGCTGAATGGTGCCCAGCGCTACTCGGCTCTCATTTTTATATTCTGTTTTTTTCTATACCAAAGGTTAGTTTTATGAGTTCTATCCATTCTCTCACAACACTTTAGCACAGATTCAACGCCAAAAAAATCCTCGGTGTTGCTAACCTCTTTGATGACGTCAACGCGTGCTTTTATTCCCCGTGACTTCGTCCCAAACTATCGAGATTTTATTTCGGCAGATTTTGGTAATCTGTAGTCCGATGTATTTGATTCAACTGCCACAATGTCGTATTCTGGTTCCCCTTGCATGACATGTATTGGGTTAAAAATCAGGTCTCTACCTGCAATGTCTTATAATAAATTGCATGAAATTGTTTGAAGGGAAGTTAAATGTCTCAAAGAAGAAAAATTGTTCAGAAATCGTCGGTTAATAACTTGTTAAAATTTAAATATATTGTTGCAAAGGCTTTTGATAGGGTTTGGACCAAAAGAATCATGTGTAAGGTTATCAAATTCAAGTTCGCTGTCGAAATCATTCATCTAATACAGAGCTATCTCACAAATAGAAACTTTAAGATTCGAGTTGGCAATGACTACTTAAAAACCTGGTGCGGTGGTGGCTCAGTCGGTAGCGCGTCAGGCTCGTAATCTGTAGTTCCCAGGTTCGAGTCCCAGCTGGGTCAGCGTTGAGATTTATGTCCACAAAATTCCCCGCCCTGCCCACGGTCAGTAGGGGACACCGATGGGCTTGGAAAGGCCGCCGTCCGTCGGATGGGACGCTAAGCCCTTTACGTTTAACGTTAAGCTCCCCCGTGTGCGGGAGAGCCATACCCTGTGCACGTTAAAGAACACGCTGGATGGCCTTGACGGGAGGCTACCATCTGTCTCCCAACAGGTGTTCCAGTGGGTCCCTTCCCCCAACCTTCTCTGAGCCTTCGGGGTCCGTGTGACCTGGCCATTTAGCCCAAGGTGTGCAAAAAAGTGCCGCTCAGAGGTAAAACAACCCAACCTAACTTAAAAACCTATCCCATCTTTGCTGGGGTACCACAAGGCTCTGTTCTAGTTCCAACCCTCTTCATTATATATGTTTCTGACATTCCAAAAATTCCTACTGTTAAAACTGTCATGTACGCAGATGATAATGCGTTTCTGGTATCCTCTATTTCAAAAGATTTTGCTTTACGTAGGTGCAAATGATGCTCAAAAACTTTGAGACGTGGTGTACAAACTGGAGGACAAAGATAAATGCTGATAAAAGTGTTGTCATGATCTTTACACAAAAAAGATTACACTATGTTTCAATTTGCAAATTTTTGATAAACAAATCGTCTGCATGAAAAAAGGTTAGCTTGACTTTTGCTTAGCTACTTATCTTGGAGTCACATTGCACAAAAAGCTTGACTGGACGCATCACATAAGAAAAAGTATCTGCAAAGCAGTGCACAATAGGTTGATATCCCTTTTGCTATGCACTCAACGCTTTCATTGGCAAACAAATTGCTTACGTATAAGATGGTTATTCGTCTAGTCTCCTACATGCATCTCCAACTTGGAGTTACTGTGAAAGGACTGAAATACAGAAAAATAAAACTTTCCAAAACCAGATAATGTAATAGATTATCAGTGTAGCCTGGTTCGTGCGTAATTCCATCATCCAAAGGGATCTTTGTATCCCTTCTGTTCCAGACTGGACTAGTGATGCAACAATTTAGTTTTTTGAAAATGCTTTGGAACATCAGATCTTTTTATTTTAGGAGCTGTTAAGTACGAACACCTCTGCCAGTAAAAGTTTAAGAGATCAAGATCCATCCTGGTATCGGATGAATTCTAGCGATCTTTCTCTTCCTAGTTGGTTTTGAAAAGCAAGAAATAGCTTTAGTGTTTTGATTCTTTTCAGTTTTAAATTCAGTGCCAATGGCGCACTTCAGATGGGGGAGATAAGGACTTGCAAAAAAGCTCGGTTCTCTATTTCGCCCATTTATGATCTCTGATCTGGTTTCGTATATTTTTCTCTTTGGTATTGATCAGGTAACATACTGTTGCGTTTAAATATACCATAACTATATATATTCCCCGTCTTTAAAACGTTATTTTATATTTTATACTGCATTAATAGTCTTGGTTTTCAAAACTATATTTTTTATATTATTCCGTTTAGTCTTGTGAAGGCATATTATATGACTGAAAACATCACCTGAAGCATATGAATACTTTTAATATTAATAAAAAAATAAGATTTATAACCGCTTAAACGTTTCTTCTGAAGTTCCAAAATCCCCGTTAATTACAGACTCTAAAAAGACCCTTGATCGAAAAATAGCAATTTTAAACTCATGAGAAAAAGTAGATCGTAGATCGTTACATCATAAAATGAAGTACCAGGTACAATAGTACCCATAACCTTCTTCATCTGGAAATATGCCTAATTGTCATCAGTTTGATAAAACAAACAAAAGTAAACCACACAATGGTAGTCCCCAAAGGGCAAAAGAATATAAAACAAAGAGTAGTAATGATGCACAAGAGATCTAAAATGGATAACTTTCTTTAGCGAAAGCCATCATCTTAGGCCTCTGGTATCTGTTAAGGACTTCATGATCGTAGTCCAGAAGGCAGGATATAATCTCGTGCGGGTTTCTCTGCACTGACACGTAGAAACCTCGCGAGACAAACTTAAGTTATGTGTAAATGTGATCAATGTCCAGATCTTTATGCAATTGTCTATTGGTTACAAACCAGGAGGCATTGACCACACATCGCAGGATTTTATTCTGCAAGACCTGTATCTTGTGAATATTCGTGGGAGTTGTGTTCGCCCCAATTGGGGAAGCATAGGATATCATAGGTCGAATGACCATGTGATAAATTAGTAATTTATTATCAATGGATAATACTGAGTTTCTTCCTAGAAGAGTCCCCAGTTGACATCTGACAGTTAACTTTTGTGATGATCCCGTGTATATGGGGATCCCACTTAAGCTTCTGATGCAGAGTGACTCCCAAATATTTGACAGTCTCCTGCCACTTGAATTGTTCATCTAAAAAGTGTAAAGTTAGAGGATTTTTAATCCTCTTACCACTGAAGAGGATGGTGTTACTCTTCTCAGTGTTGATCTTTTTTTCCATTTTCAAACCATGTATCCATTTTATCAAGGCAATTCTGAAGTCTTCTGATTGCAAAATCAACTCCCAAGGAAGGGGAGATGAGAGCAATGTCATTAGCATATTGTGCGATAACGATTCGCTCAAATGAAGTAGAAAAAGTATTAAAAGAAGCATTTGTGTAGTATTGCTTTAAATAAAAAGAAACGGTAGCAAAGAAAACACTATACTTTTGTTAAGAAACATATATATCAGAAATAAGCATAGAAAAGCTGGATAAGAATAAAATAATATACTCTAAAATAAATGATATATTTTTTGTAATAGCCAATTATTTGTAAGGTTTTAAATGCTTATCCTGCACATATTCTTTTCAATTTACCTAACAATATAAATTTATGAATACTTGAAGATAAAAAGCATAGGAACGTTTTGTAAAATAAAACAGCGTGCCCTTATAGAAACGTTGCAAAGTATTATAGGAAGTAACAAACCTTTCAGGCAAAATAAATTAATGATTTCCTTTCTGTGCGTTACTGCCGAAATTTATATTCACAGCAGCAACATTTAAAGCGCATATAATTCGAAAAATAGCTATAATTAGAACAGCTCAGTCATCGCTTAAAAAGGTTAGCTTGACTTTTGCTTAGCTTCGACGTTGATAAATCCGGAATTACCTAACAAAACAAATACTAAACTTTCACTCTGCAATACTTGACAGCCCTTTATGATTGCCTCACTTCCCCATTAAATTTTCACTTGTCAAGTCTCGGTAATTACTCTTGACTCGAGACAGGCACAACGTGACTTTCGTGAGTGCTGCGTAATGAAAGGACTGACATCCCGTGACAGAGCTTGCTGACCGCATCCAATATGAGCGAGCTCTGCTTGTTGGAAATCCAGGCCTGAGGCTTGTTGGACAAAGCAGCGCTATTAACTGAATTAGCAGTAACATGGTAGGAAAGGTCATTGCGTCCTCCCTAGAGAAATTATTGAAGAGCCTCAAAGCACAGCTTTCGTCAATAGTTTAGAGTTAACTGCTATGGATATGGAATCGAGGCCATGTAAATTATGGAATAGGAATGAAGTATTAAATTAATGAAAATATTAGTCTTTACATCAATGTAAATATATAGATATTGAACTGGAACCTCGTAGATCATGTATGGATATGCTATGTTCCAGATAAAACATTCCCCATTATCATATCCATTTGAGAAAATGCGCAGTTGGCTTAAGTAAAAACACATAACAAGTAAACCAACCATGGTGGGCCCCTAGAGACTAATTAACTGGAACCCGACCTGCTATAAAAACTCTTAAGGATAACAAAGTAAATAAAAACCGGTAGCTTTAAACTTTCCATAAATTAAAGGAGTAAAATGTGAATAATTAGTATATTAATTATGTTTATGTATGAATCATTAATATACTGTATAACATATAGATATGTATAATCTTTAGCAATATACTAATATTTATTTGTTTATGAATTTACGATGAATGAATTACGATTATGAATTTGATGATGTTTACAAATTTACCTCTACCTCTCTGTGCGTGTATATGTAAATAATAAAATGAAGCAAGAATGAAAATTTCGCTCAAGCCCTGGACAGCCTTGAGCGAAAGGAGGGAAGAAAGGAGGGAAATTAATTATGCATAAAAAATATAAGTAATTCAGTTCTTTGAAGATTTAAAAACAGCAAAAGTAATGTAATTTTGTCATTATAATTTTATTTAAAATTTTAAAATATATTTAAAAACAATTAACTACCGGCTGAATTTTTAGAAATATATATATATGTTATTAAAACTGGAGATGGTGGTGGTGGATGTGTGTAAGTTAGTAAAAATGTCTTTTGTTACTACAGTGTCCAGGCCTGATGTATCAAGGTCGATTTGGTGAGAGCCACCGAAATACCCCAAGCCTGAAGAGCCATCGAAAAAAGGAGGGACAAAAGAAGGAAAAAAAGTAGGTGCAAAATTTAAAATCATTTCATTTGTCTAAAATTTGACTACAAGAGATTCAGTTTAAAACAGAATAAGAGGAGATAACTTACTTGCTACAAATTTATTAAATATCATTGAATATTTTAGAATTAATTACTAAATTCTTAAAATGAATAGCTAGCAGAAGTATTTTAAAGCATACATTTTAATTTAAACATCTATATTTTAAAACATTTCTTCTTATGTTAGTGCACTGTTCGGGTCTAAGGTATCTAGGTGGCCATGTAACTTAGGTGATTCTGCGTTCAATTCGGGGAGGCAGACGTGGATTTTTTTCACATTTGCCAGATTACTTGTAAAGTGTCTGTCTGTTTTAACCACGATATAATCATGCAGAGTCTAAAAATTTTCGTTCAGAGTCTTGAAAATACAGGAATTCGACAGGAAAATGGAGGTACCGAAAATAGAGTGTAAAACTATATTTCCATGCTTCACAATAAGACTTCAGATGTAGAGCTCAATAACTTCTAAATTTTTTTATCGAAATATATGACTAAAAGTTAATTAAATATTTCAATCAAATTTATATACATTTCGTTTTTTGACGATATTTGTCACTATCTACAGAGTTATGAATATTTCACAATAATGCTTGTTCTGCAAAAATCCTTCAAAATTGGCGAAAATTTGAAACAAATTAGTATAATAATAAGCTAACTCTGTAACTGCGCTGCAGAGGAGATCTGGCAACCGTGCTGCGTAACTCAATACGGGTCCCAGATCGTCAAAGTAAAACTAGAAGAGGTGAGGGAACTGGTCTTTGCGGGGCGGGGGTGGTTCAGTCGGTAGCGCGCCAGGCTCGTAATCTGTACTTCCCAGGTTCGAGTCCCAGCTGGGTCAGCGTTGAGATTTATCTCCGCAAAATTCCCCGCCCTGCCCACGGTCAGTAGGGGACACCGATGGGCTTGGAAAGGCCGCCGTCCGTCGGATGGGACGTTAAGTCGTGGCCCCGTGTGCGGGAGAGCCATACCCTGTGCACGTTAAAGAACACGCTGGATGGCCTTGACGGGAGGCTACCATCTGTCTCCCAACAGCTGTTCCAGCGGGTCCCCTCCCCCAACCTTCTCTGAGCCTTCGGGGTCCATGTGACCTGGCCATTTAGCCCATGGTGTGCAAAAAATGCCGCTCAGAGGTAAAACAACCCAACCCAACCCAACTGGTCTTTACTCCATGCCTGCGATTAGCGGGCTGTTTGATATTGTCGGCATTCCCTCTCTCAATAAACATAGTTTCTTTAAACATCCCACTAACCATTTTCTCTCCATAGGTTGCGTTGGGTTGTTTTACCTCTGAGCGGCACTTTTTTGCACACCATGGGCTAAATGGTCAGGTCACATGGACCCCGAAGGCTCAGAGAAGGTTGGGGGAGGGGATCCACTGAAACAGCTGTTGGGAGACAGATGGTAGCCTCCCGTCAAGGCCATCCAGCGTGTTCTTTAACGTGCACAGGGTATGGCTCTCCCGCACTCGGAGCCACGGCTTAACGTCCCATCCGACGGACGGCGGCCTTTCCAAGCCCATCGGTGTCCCCTACTGACCGTGGGCAAGGCGGGGAATTTTGCGGAGATAAATCTCAACGCTGACCCAGCTGGGACTCGAACCTGGGAACTACAGATTACGAGCCTGGCGCGCTACCGACTGAGCCACCCCCGCCCCTCTCTCCATAGGTAGTTGGAATATGAGGACTCTGCACTGAGCTTATTCTCTTGATGTCCTCACACAAGAATTCCACAGTTATAATTTAGATATTCTCGGCTTGCAAAAGACCAGATGGACAGATAAAGGTCAGATTCTTAAAAATAATTTTAAATTTCTTTGTTCAGGGAGGGAAGACAATAAACATCAGCAAGGCGTGAGTCTGCTTCTCAGCAGACACGCTAATAATGCTCTTCTAGGATATGAGTGCATTAATGAAAGGTTTCTTACAGCAAAATTTCAGACAATCATTAAAGACTTGAATGTTATCTGCTGTTATGCCCCCACTGAGGATGCCAATGATGATGAGAAGGATATGTTTTATGGACAACTTCAGGATATTTTGAATTCTGTCAAGAAAGGAGATATTACCCTTGTTCTAGGTGACTTCAATGCCAAATTTGGTACTGACTCTGACCTTTGGGGAGGGGTGATAGACCCTTTTGGTATTGGTAGCTACAATGGCAATTTCGAACTACGTAAGACAATTTACTTCAAATTTTGTTTACGCTTATTTGAAACTAACAGAAGTAATGTTTATGAACAAAAAAATTGTACAAATAATTCACTCCCAAATGCCAATGAATTAGAAAAACTGAAAAAATGTCATATATTTATTATGTACATTTTTAGAATTGGGTTGGGTTGTTTTACCTCTGAGCGGCACTTTTTTGCACACCATGGGCTAAATGGCCAGGTCACATGGACCGCCGAAGGCTCAGAGAAGGTTGGGGGAGGGGACCCACTGGAAGAGCTATTGGAAACAGATGGTAGCCTCCCATCAAGGCCATCCAGCGTGTTCTTTAACGTGCACAGGGTGTGGCTCTCCCGCACACGGCGCCACGGCTTAACGTCCCATCCGACGGACGGCGGCCTTTCCAAGCCCATCGGTGTCCCGTACTGACCGTTTGCAGGGCGGGGAATTTTGCGGAGATAAATCTCAACGCTGACCCAGCTGGAACTCGAACCTGGGAACTACAGATTACGAGCCTGGCGCGCTACCGACTGAGCCACCCCCGCCCCACATTTTTAGAAAGTTGCAATTAAAGTGTGTGATGAAACAGTTTAAATTATATGTTTTCACGAGTCAAAATTACTAAGATTTATCTATCAAGTTTTTTTTATTTTCGCTGACTAGAAGCTGAATTTTTTTTGTCCATTAATACTTTTAAATAGGTTTTTCAACAAATGTCTCCAAATAATTCCATCGTTGTTGGCATTGAATTTGAACAGCGCAACTAAGACAGCTTGTTGAAGGGTACATTTTTGAAATAGTAATTCGTATTCCACGGATTTTATATTATTTAAAAAATAACAATAACTGTGTTTTTAAAAATGCAAAAACTGTTTTAACAATACAAAATATGATGCAATCATAGCTTCATCTTCTAATATCTTCTATGCAGCATTCTATTACAGCATTTTAAAAACTATTATTATCAAAAACGGTTTAAAAATTATTATTGAAATCTTTTTAGAAACATCCGAATATTTTAAATTTAATCCCAAACAGGCTTTCTGAGTCATTTAAAATATAGCTTACTGCATTCATTGGTATAGGATTATCATTCTGAAACATGTATATCTTCACTATCAGTTTTTCAGCTATTTACTACCTGGGGAATGGAATGAAACTCATGAAAAAAATACAGATTTCTGTTTTGTATTAACGAAACAGAAATCAGAATTTGCAATTTAAATAAATTTCTTTATTTAAGTAGAAATGTCTCTGGAAAATGTTTCAAAATTTATTATTCTATTGCTCTTTTTAACTGCATTTTGCGCTTCTGCCTCTCGTGTTGCAACTTTTTCGGCTTGGTGTTTGTTCGAGAGATTTGACATCCTATGAATATTCAGGGATAAGGATTATCTTTTAAATTTGGTCGTTTTCGATGAATATTCGATGAAATTCGTTTTATCTAATAATAATTTTTTCACGAAAATATTTTTAACAAACTTTTACCTGGTAATAATTTCATCTTGAAATTTTCTTAGCCAATTTGTTTTATCTCATCATTAACCGGAAATCGGAAAACTCAAACCTAGTCAATGTCGCCTTTACTTTGATAATTTGACCGTTGTCCTGTTACACGTGATCAAGCATAATGAACTGAAGGGTATTAAAGTATAACATTTTCTGCACTACTGTATTTCTTTCCAAGCATTCAGTTATTCAGATTATAATAATAAATAAATAAATACCCCCTCAAGCAGCTGCTTGCCACAGAGGTCTGACAGGAGCCTGTCAGTTTATATGCCACAGTAGGAGATCTGAGAGGATGGCAGGACCTCAGCAGAAAAATGACACACACATCCATGCCTAATCCGGGGCTCGAACCCAGGTCCCTTAGATCAGTAGCCAAGCGTGCTAACCACTCTGCCACGGGACGCTATAGCCAGAGAATAATTCAAATCACAAACGCCAGTGTCTTGAATTAACACAAAAAAATCAAAAAAGAACTTGACACCTTTACAATAAAAAAATGTGACATCACGTTTTTAAACTTGAAAGTGATAAAAACTTAGATTATTAAATTCGAAATTTGCAAAAATGACTGACAATATACAAGCTAGAGAGTCGCAAAAGAACAGACAATCGGTACTTGCGTCTCCGTCCCTCAGAGCTGCCCAGGCCTTGTAGTTCACGAAGGTCATGCTTTGACTTGACGCCCTAGCGCATGAGCCAATTCCCGCCCTGAGCTGCTTGAAGAATAATTTATATATATACACGTATACAGGGTGAATCTGAAAAAGTGGACAAAACTTTACGGGGTGGTAGAACGCAGCTATACGAGCAATATTCGTCATAGAATGTATGGTCGGAATGCAGGCGGTGAGAAGTTAAAAGGTAGTTTTCCACTGTCACATTTAAAGAATGAACACAAGGAGAGGAGATACTTCAGAAAACATTTTATTAACAGGAATGTAATTGAGGTACATATCCGTACACAAAGTACATATACGCCATTTCGTGGTTAGTATAACCAGCCATCCTCTGGACAATCCACGGTAGAAATGCCGTTGGGTGCGAGGACCGACCCTTTTATACCATTTCCAACGCCATCTAGCGGCTCGCCGTTTGCGTTCCGACCATACATTCTATGACGAATATTGCTCGTATAGCTGCGTTCTACCACCCCGTAAAGTTTTGCCCACTTTTTCAGATTCACCCTGTATATCTGCATTTTTTTTCTTTGGTAGTCCTGAGAAACGTTTTTGTGAGGCAATTTTTTCAGAAATTCAAGTCTCATATAGAACATGAGTGAGATATATTGAACATAGGTAGTCTTGGGAAATGTGTGTTTCAACAGGATCCTTCAGATACGTTTAATTGAAATAGAATCTTGAGAAATAGAGCGTAGAATTAAGTGCACTGTTTACTAAAGTTATCACTGGCTAGTTCATTGTTTCCTAAAGTGTGCTCTGCAGCCAGGTACAAGGCCACCTAGATTGCGTAGATCTGGAATGGCGAATCTTTTGGAGTTCGTGTGCCAAAATTACAAAAATGACATTTTCTATCTCTAAACTAAACTAACGTTACAAAAACATAAAATGCCATGCACGTGAAAAATGGAAAAATATAAGGATATTAAAATGTGAAATGCAATGGACATAAGAAACACGAAAAAAAAATAAGGATATTAAAATGTGAAATGCAATGGACATAAGAAAAACAAAAAAAAATAAGGATATTAAAATGTGAAATGCAATGGACGTGAAAAACGGGAAAATATAAAGATATTAAAATGTGAAGAAACGGATCTAAGTAAATTATAAACAAACTACTTATTTTGATTAGATATTAATAAAAATTGAATATCTTTTAGATACTATCATAATTGGATTTTATGGACCGAATAATTTAACATTTTATGTTTGCAAGAATTATTCTATTTCAACTTCACTGCACGATAAAAGACGGGACTTAATTAGATGTAGAAGCTGAGATTTGAATCGAATTTCGTAGCTAACAAGGAAGACATTATAATACTTTATTGACGTCGCCTGAGGGAAACGAAAAGCACCCGAGGGTGGCGAAAGTTTAATTAAAAAAATCCGTTTTCTACATTTGGTTATTGAGGCTGTATTAATTAACGAGCTGAAGTAAAAGCACTTTTTAAAGTTCCTTTTTTCTATGACGGTCTTTTTGACTTGCCTGTAGGAAATTAATAATTTTACAAAGAATAAATGAGAGTGATATGAAAACAAATATGTTTCCTAAAAATGTTCGTGATTAGAATTTTGTGCATTAAAATTCTTCTGGTAGCTATTCATTTTTAAAACTTTAGTAATTATTAAACATTCAGTAATATTTTAATAAACTCATAGTAAGTATATTATCTTATATTAAAAATACATTTGAATGATTTTGTTTTTTAGAATAGCTATTCTATTTCGAGTGCAGATAAGGCTTGTATGGTTGTGTTGTTTTTCTGTTGTGGTCCCGCCATCCTCACAGATTTTCTACTATGGCGGGAAAACTGGCTGGCTCCTGTCAGACCTATATGGCAAGCAACTGCTTGAGGGGATTTTTTTCTTTTTTTGTTATATTTAATGAGTTAGTTTGAATATTGAAAAACAGTAATGTCATTCTTAAGACATTTATGCAAAACTGATGAATAGGGAAAGAATTCTTTAAATAAACTTCTAAATTGTACCTTATTTTAATAAACCCTTTAATAAAATATTTATTATTATTTTTAATAAATATCTTGATTAAAACATTTATTACATTTTTTGTGATTGGTATTGTTATTGTTAAACATTGAAACTTCCATAACTCATTAAATACTGAACGAATGTTGTTGGAAAACGAGATATTGATTTATTTGATTGAGATCTTTATCTGCTATCACATTTTTCAAAACAAGAAAACTTATTTTGGAAGTTACAAAGATTCGATGTTAGTTTCCCATTTATATAATATAGGGTTGTTTCTTAATTTATGGAAACCATTATATAGAAAGTTTGCAGGCCGTGAAGAGCGAGTACCTGGCACAAAAGTGCTCGAGGGAATAGCAAAAAATCATCAATAGTTTTACTCCTGTATTTTATGCAATTTATAAAATAAAGCGATAATAGTTATGCAAACTTCATATAAAACGTTTATAGGAAATGAAAAATTATATTTAATGCCACAATTAATATTGAAATATGTTTAACAGTAAACAAACTTTTTTTATCTAGCTACCAATATTTTTTTTCAATTAAAATTTTAAAATAATTTAAGGAAGGACTAAAGTTTCAACCTATTAAATCAAATTAAAGATGCTTTCAATATTGAGCAAAATGGAGCTTTAGTCTAAAAAGCAAAAGTCAGAAAAATTAAACTTTTTTGATAAAGATTCCAGTCTGAAACAACAAAGAAGTCAAACGAATGAAATACTCATGAAATACGACGAACGCAAAGGTACAAATTGATCATAAAACCATATCCCATTCGAACACAATTTTTTAAAAAAAGGGGAAACGGATGCAGGTAAAAATCAGATTTCTGAAAGCGAGCAACTAATAAATATCTTTTTTTTTATGAATTTAGAAGAAATCGAAAGAGATTTTTTGATCTCGTTGACAGAAGTAATTACTGAGGTGTGACCTTGGAACGAAACATCGGCGAAAAGAAAAAGGTTTCGTGAAGTCATCAGCGATTTAGAGAGATTAAAGAAGCGCAGCAACAGAAAAAAGCAGACTCTTAAGAAACAGCTGTAAAGATGTAATATGAAACATCGTAATAGATTGGCATTCGTTTTAAACGGGTGAAGTGTTGATTGTTATTTGTATGAGTTTTTCAAATGCAAATGAAGCCGGAACACCCTTGCAACGCATAGTTAAAAAAACATAAAGCAGCAATGAAAAACATGCAAAATAAAAGGCAATTGGAAAAAAAAAACATTAATATGGAACGAAGAACGAAACAACGAAAGCAAATCAACAACATAAATCTTAAAACAGGAAAGAATTAAAATTTAACAAAAGCGCAAGAAAGATTCCTTATTCAAGCGAAAGATGGGGACACTTAAATCGAACTTTAGCTTAACAGATGAAGACTTATAACTGTAGAGTTCGATTGATATACCTCAGAACGGCACTTTTTTTTTTGCACACAATGGATTAAATGGCCAGGTCACAAGGACCCCGAGAGCTCAGAGAAGGTTTGGGAGGAGGGAACCCACTGGATAGCTGTTAGGAGACAGATGACAGCCTTTTGTCAAGGCCATCCAGCGTGTTCTTTAACGTGCATAGGGTATTGTTCTTCTGCAAATGGGGCCAAAGCTTAACGTCCCATCCGACAGAAGGCGGCCTTTCCAAGCCCATCGGTGTCCGCTACTGACCGAGGGAAGGGCGGGAAGTTTTACGGAGATAAATCTCAACGTTGGCCCAGCTCGGACTCGAACCTGGGAGGGGCGGCGGTGACTCAGTCGGTAGCGCGCCAGGCTCGTAACCTGTAGTTCCCAGATTCGAGTCCCAGTTGGGTCAGCGTTGAGATTTATCTCCGCAAAATTCCCATCACTGCCCACGGTCAGTAGGGGACACCGATGGGCTTGGAAAGGTCGCCGTCCGTCGGATGGGACGTTAAGCCGTGGCCCCGTGTGCGGGAGAGCCATACCCTGTGCACATTAAAGAACACGCTGGATGGCCTTGACGGGAGGCTACCATCTGTCTCCCAACAGCTGTTCCAGTGGAGACTACCATTTGTCTCCCAACAGCTGTCCCCTCCCCCAATCTTCTCTGAGCCTTCGGGGTCCTTGTGACCTGGCCATTTAGCCCATGGTGTGCAAAAAAGTACCGCTCAGAGGTAAAACAACAACAACAACAACAGCGAACCTGGAAACTATAGATTACGGGCCTGAAGCCCTATCGACCCCGCCCCGTGTGCAGGAGAGAGAGCCATACCGTGCACACATTAAAGAACATGCTGGATGGCCTTGAAGGGAAGGCTTCCATCTGTTTTTCAACAGCTGTCTAGTGGATCTCTTTCCTCCAAACTTCTCTGAGCCCTTGGGATTCTTGTGACTTGGACATTTGGCCCATTGTGCGCTAAGAAATTGCCGCTCAGAAATAAAACAACACAACCTTGCATACGAGATTACGGCTTAGCGTCCCATCCGCTATTTCCAAGCGAATCGGTGTCTTCTTTTTTAACGAGGGCAGAGGGTTGATTAGCTTAGGAAATCAAAATGAGGGTAGAGTGGGAACTCTATCCTCGGAACATCAAGTTACAAGCCCAGCTAGAAGAAGAGACTTCTGTCCATCTCAGTTGTTATAAAAACGAAACTGCAGTCCTTTATGAAACTTGTGAAAAAGAGACAAAATAGAAAATTATTCTTCCAAGCTGTCTGTAATGCAGAAAAATATCATTTATAAAATTCTGATAAATATTTCTTTGAAGTCAGTAAATCCTTAAACCCAACACCGTATGTAATACGGTAATACTTTTCTTTTACCCTAGTGACAAAGAATTCGAGATCATAGCAAAAAAAAGAGATTCTTCCAGAAACTAGAGAAGAAAATCCTCTTGAGAATCGTTTACTCCATCAATTGTGCTCTCATCCATTTCCTTCTACTAAAAAAAAGTCCTTTTGTTCTTTCATCCCCCTTTTTTTTCACCTCATGGTCGGAAAATCCTTCCCAAATGGGGATTATGTCAACTTTTCTTCCTGAACCGATCTCCTCATTGATCAAAGATTCAGCTCACATTTCTTTTTCTTTTTGTGATGGAGGAAGTCGCTGATACCATGAGCTTTGTTCTTCCAAAGGCTTCGCTTAAATTTTGTCCCGCAATTTTTATTGTCACTTTCTTAAAGTCTTATTCACGTAACTGTTTTTTTGCCGAGAGTGGGATACAGCGATAACCATTTTTGTATGAGTTGAAAGTTTTAAAACTATTTCGTCGTAAGAGAATTGTTGTCATGAGAAAATGCGTTTAAAATGTAATACTTTTGGATTGAAGTTTCAATAGGAAGCTTCTTGGATGATAGTGGCTGAAAAATCAGCGTTTTTTATCGTTTAAGTCAGGGAAGTGCAATCTACAGCCAGCGAAGCAGATGTGTCCGGACAACCCAACTAATGTACAGGTAATGGACAGAAATATGGAAACATTCCCAAGTTAAGTTCAGCATTAAGAATAAGGAAACATTCCCATGTTAAGTTCCAACATTAAGAATAAGGAAACATTTCCATGTTAAGTTCCAACATTAAGAATAAGGAAACATTTCCATGTTAAGTTCCAGCATTAAGAATAAGGAAACATTCCCATGTTAAGTTCCACCATTAACAATAAGGAAACATTCTCACGTTAATTCGCAATATTAACAATAAGGAAACATTCCCATGTTAAGTTCCAACATTAACAATAAGGAAACATTTCCATGTTAAGCTCCAACATTAAGAATAAGGAAACATTCCCATGTTAAGTTCCACCATTAACAATAAGGAAACATTCTCACGTTAATTCGCAATATTAACAATAAGGAAACATTCCCATGTTAAGTTTCAACATTAAGAATGAGGAAACATTTCCATGTTAAGTTCCAACATTAACAATAAGGAAACATTTCCATGTTAAGTTCCAGCATTAAGAAAAAGGAAACATTCCCATGTTATGTTCCAGCATTAAGAATAAGGAAACATTCCCATGTTAAGTTCCACCATTAACAATAAGGAAACATTCTCACGTTAATTCGCAATATTAACAATAAGGAAACATTCCCATGTTAGGTTCCAACATTAACAATAAGGAAACATTCTCATGTTAATTCCCAATATTAGCAATAAGGAAACATTCCCATGTTAAGTTCCAGCATTAACAATAAGAAAACATTCTCACGTTAAGTTCAGCATTAACAATAAGGAAGCATTTCCAACACTGAGAGTCAATAATGGAGAGTCAAATTCGAAGATCCGTAATTTCTACAATAAGCATTTTACAGAAAATTGGAACTAAATAAATTAAAATCTGGATTTCTAACAATATTCGTTGAGTATTTGAAGAGCAATGAAAGCTTAAATATTTAACATAAGCAAAGTCAGTCCTAAGAATATTATGCAAAACTGACAGTTATTGAAAGAATTATTTGAAGAAAATTCTAAAACACAAACTTATGTTATCAAAAAAATAAACACACCTTCAAGCAGCTGCTTGCCGCAGAGGTCTGAGGGAGCCTCTCAGTTTATACACCACAGAATATTACGTAGAAATTACGGATCTTCGTATTTGACTCTCCATTAACATGGGAATTAACTAATAATAAATTCACAGATTATCTGTTGACAAATAATTCAAGAAAACCTTTTGTGGATAAAATGATTCACCGATGACTGGGATTCGAACCCACGCGTCCAGAGCACCTGGCATGTAACTGAGAGGCGTCGATTAGTTGGGTTGTTTTACCTCTGAGCGGCACTTTTTTGCACACCATGGGCTAAATGGCCAGGTCACATGGACCCCGAAGGCTCAGAGAAGGTTGGGGGAGGGGACCCACTGGAACAGCTGTTGGGAGACAGATGGTAGCTTCCCGTCAAGGCCATCCAGCGTGTTCTTTAACGTGCACAGGGTATGGCTCTCCCGCAGACGAGGCCACGGCTTAACGTCCCATCCGACGGACGGCGACCTTTCCAAGCCCATCGGTGTCCCCTACTGACCGTGGGCAGGGCGGGGAATTTTTGCGGAGATAAATCTCAACGCTGACCCAGCTGGGACTCGAACCTGGGAACTACAGATTACGAGCCTGGCGCGCTACCTACTGAGCCACCACCGCCCCCCAGGCGTCGATTAGACATAGGAATGTCTTCCTTTTTCTGTCCATTACCTGTAGACGAATAATTTTCGTCTTGTGGTTGAGAACTTGTATTCTATCTAAAGAAGGTCTTTATTTTCGCAGAGCAGCTGTAAGAATATTTATAAATTCAATCAACACGTTGTAGAGTGATCTATATAACTTGATATCAAGTATATTTATATTTCTGAAAACAAATCTTAATTGTTTGTTCAAAAGTTTTGTACCCTTAATAAAATAGTGCATTAATTTTCTGGTCTCGGATTGTTTCATTCTTTTACTTTTTATTTACGAAATATAGGACGGAGAAGGGTCTCAGAAACCATTTTTAGTTTGTACAGAGATATTCTCATACATATAAAAACATAACCGCTAAGACTCTGTCCTTAGTCAGTAGGGGACACCACTGGGCTTGGAAAGGCCGCCGTCCGTCGAATGGGACGTTAAGATGTGACCCGTACATGGGAGAGTCATACCCTGTGAAAGTTAAAGAACACCCTGGATGGCCTTGGCGGAAGGCTACAGTCGCTCAAAAAATATCCGAACACTATGGTTGATTACAGAATTCAGAAAAAATATCTGGCATTTTTTTAGAAATTAGTGATCTGTCAACCTTCGTGTCACGTGACACGAAGGTTGCCAGATCACTAATTTTTAAAAAAGTCGTTGCCAGATATTTTTTCTTAATTCTGCAATCAACCATAGTGTTCGGATATTTTTTTGAGCGACTGTACCATCTGTCTCCTAACAACTGTCCAGTGGGTCCCTTTCCTCCAACCTTGTCTGAGCTTTCGGGTCTCTAACCTTTGTGCGCAAAAAAAAGTGCGGCTCAGAGATAAAACAATCCAACCTACTAAGCCCGAAGTCATTCTGATCCCTGTCTCAGTTAGAATTAACAACATACAACAAAAAGCCATGCCATCCCGAGACTCAAACTCGCATCCCGGCAGTGTCAGTTCAAACCAAAGCGATCCCACTGCGCTACCAAGGTGGTCAGCCATCAACTATCTCCATTTTAGAAAAGTTCCCGGCAATCAATTATTTTACTCTTTTTATTTTATTATTTACTACTTTTTATTTTATTAACTATTCTAAAAATGGTAAACTTATAAAAATTTAAATAAATAACTTTTCTTAAAAAAAAAACAGCGCTATATCGAAGCAGCGTTAATTGAGGTAGCGCTAAAAGAAGTTTGCCTGTATTTTATTTCCCTCCTTTTCTTCAACGGCTGTCCTGAACCGATGTGTCTAGGTATCTCTGGTTCATGGCCATCACGGTAAATGTATATTTGTAGACTAAGAATATATATCAACTGCAACCACGCCACCGGCCACCCACTTGCTTAATATAATCTGGTATGTTTCCATTGGGCGCGTCGCATAACACTTAATTTGCATAAAATTTATATGCCATTTGCATCTTCGTGCTTGTGTTTTGATGGTTGTTGTTTTCCTGGGAACCTTATTAACCTGGCCATTTAAACAAGTTGTTCTCAATGCAAGCGCAACCGGCCTCTACGAGGCGTTTTCGCAAATTCGTATACATGGTAAATATTTTTTCAACTAATTTTATAGAAGAAAATTATTTAATTTCCTGGAAATTAGAAAAATAATTCTTAGTAAAGGGAAAGAATTATTAGAAAAATAATACTTATAACCATTAGTAAAATAATAGTAAAAATGAAATAAAAATAAAATACTTAGTAAAAGGCGGCTTACAAAAATAAGATATTATTATTGATAAAAGGGGCATTCGAGTGGTTAGCGCGCTTGGCTACTGATCTAAGGGACCTGGGTTCGAGCCCAGGGTAAGGCATGTAATGAATGTGTCACTTTTCTGCTTAGGTCTTCTCAGACCTTCTACTATGGCGTATAAACTGACAGGCTCTCTGTGGCAAGCAGCTGCTTGAGAGGGTATTTATTATTTATTTTAAAAGGGACATTAGGAAATAATACTTGGTAAAAGAAGACATTAGAAAAATAAAACTTGATAAAAGGAGAAAGAGAAAATTAGTAATTGTAAAAGGGGCATTAGAAAAATAATGCTTGATAAAAGGGCACGAGAAAAATAATGCTTGGTAAAAGGGCATTAGGAAAATAATACTTGTTAAAGGGGCATTAGAAAAATAATACGTGTAAAAAAGGCATTAAAAAATAATACTTGGGAAAGGGGAGACGTTAGAAGAATAATATCTGGCAATAAGGACATTAGAAAAATGGTACTTTAATAATTATAAAAGGGGCATTAGAAAAATAATTCTTCTTAAAGTGGAGCATTAGAAAAATAATACTTGGTAAAAGAGGGACATTCAGTTCAAAAAGTGGACATTTAGTCCGAAAAAGTTAGGAATCGTTTATTTGGACATCTGTCATGCCCCTCTAATTTAGTTATTTTCATTTATTGTTGCCCTTTATTGTATTTTTTTTATTGTAAATATTTTTATGTATTAAGTGTGTTTTTTGGAAGTGCTATTTTTTGGATGTGACTCACAGATGTTGTTTTCGGTTCTGAACTGGCTGCCTGAGTGGGTTGACGTGTCCGAGAAGCGTTTTATGGCCTTTTAGAACTAGCCTGGGGCACGAGTGTGAGTGCAGGGGAGAGGAGACGGGGAGGAAAGAAACAACAGTCTTGAGCGTAACTGTAAAACGGGAAGGATGTTGCGGCTCGATGTTGGGGGCTCCCCCCCAAGGTCGATAGGTATTACATTGCCAGTTTTGGAATCACTAAAATGGATCTTTCTTTTTATAATCTGCGAAATTTCAGATTTTAAATTTCCAAACATTTTAACACGCGCCAAGTTGGGTTGGGTTGTTTGACCTCTGAGCGGCACTTTTTTGCACCCCATGGGCTAAATGGCCAGGCCACATGGACCCCGAAGGCTCAGAGAAGGTTGGAGGAGGGGACCCACTGCAACAGCTGTTGGGAGACAGATGGTAGTCTCCCGTCAAGGCCATCCAGCGTGTTCTTTAACGTGCACAGGGTATGGCTCTCCCGCATACGGGGCCACGGCTTAACGTCCCATCCGACGGACGGCAACCTTTCCAAGCCCATCGGTGTCCCCTACTGATCGTGGGCAGGACGGGGAATTTTGCGGAGATAAATCTCAACGCTGACCCAGCTGGGACTCGAACCTGGGAACTACAGATTACGAGCCTGTCGCGCTGCCGACTGAGCCACCCCCGCCCCAACACGCGCCAAGAGACGCCGCTCTTACTCAAAGAAAAACGCAAAAGGAGAGGGTTCGATTCTATGTAAGAATCAAGATTCTTGGTGAATCAAATACAGTTCTGTGCAACTGAAGTGGATTCTGTGTGAACCACATTGTAGGCGAAGGTTAATTATCCTTTCGCAGAGTTCGAGGTCGGTAAAGCGAGAATTTGCAGAGTGCGGTTCTCCACCTCATTGCAAAATTGTTTGCAGCAGCAAAGCAGCAGAAGCCTAGGGAGTCAAGAGCTTCCCCAGCTGTGATTGTATGTAAGTGTGAATAAACTGTGTCGTCCCTATACAACTCTCGTGCGTGAATTATTGGACATATTTCTATACATCACTTGGCGCAGTGAGTCTGAGGCATACGTCGGTACGGGTGTAACAACCCACGAACCTGTTATTCATCGAAATAAGGGTGAAGGTAATCAAGAGGCTAATTCATCATCCTCGGTCGCAGTCACGCAGGTCACGAAAACATCGTGTACACAAAAGTGCGACTCAGAGAGAAAACAACGGAAATCTGCAGACGCAAAGACAGACGACAAAATGAAAACACTGTGTCGGATTTTTGCACACTACAGAATTTAATCTGCATTTGTTTATGTAGCTAAGATATCACAGAACACTTTAGTTTGAATCAGTTCTGAAACTAGTTCTAATTAAACAGAAAGCTAAATTCTGTTCTCAACGAGTCATTTTCTACCTCCCTAGTAATAAGAGCGTTAACAGAGTTATTTGTTTGAAGAATTAATTCTACTAGTAAACAAATAATCTTCTACACCAAGAGTGGTTTGTAAACTTTGAGGAAATGAAATCTTACCAATGCGAAACAACAGAAGACATTTAAAAGCTTTCTGTTTTAACATCAAACAGCCGGTAGAAGGAGTGCAGTTCGTTCTTATTTTTACAGGCGCAGGTGCTACGAGAAAGTATTAATTACGAGCGTAAACATTCGCTAGAAACAGCAATTAACGACGAATCTTTGTTTCATTGTATCGGAGGTAGTAGGAGGAAGACACTTGGCGCGCTTACTACTCGTTTTCATTTACACCTGCCAGTCCGAGTAGCACACAGCGTGTCCTCATATATTTACTTAGTCTTTTAGTAATTTGTTTGATTTGTTTTCTAATGGGAAACCGAGATTGTTTCTTAGTGAACAGCATTTGGTTTCTAATTCGAAACAAAATTGTTTTCTGATTAGAAATTCGATTTGTTTTCTGAGCAAGTATTATTTGTAGCAATTGAAAAAAAATTCCGTTGTGCAGTTGATGAATTTTTCAATCTGAAACTAGTTTAATCAATTAGTGAAAATTGTTTTCAATGTGCAATTGGATTGATTCTTTTTTGCTAATGTCATTTGTTTATCAGTTCGAAAGTTGGGTTGTTTTACCTCTGAGCGGCACTTTTTTGCACACCATGGGCTAAATGGCCAGGTCACAAGGAACCCGAACTCTCAGAGAAGATTGGGGGAGGGGACCCACTGGAACAGCTGTTGGGAGACAGATGGTAGCCTCCCATCAAGGCCATCCAGCGTGTTCTTTAACGTGCACAGGATATGGCTCTCCCACACACGAGGCCACGGCTTAACGTCCCATCCGACGGACGGCGGTCTTTTCAAGCCCATCGGTGTCCCCTACTGACCGTGGGCAGGGCGGGGAATTTTTGCGGAGATAAATCTCAACGCTGACCCAGCTGGGACTCGAACCTGGGAACTACAGATTACGAGCCTGGCGCGCTACCGACTGAGCCACCCCCGCCCTCAGTTCGAAAGAGGATTGTTCTTAGTTAGTATCATTTCTTTGTAATTTGAGACAGGATTGTCTAAGTTAAGTTTAACACTAGTTTAAGTTTAATGCGATTTTCTTTTAATTTTAAACAGGATTGTTTTACTGGTAATTGTTATTTTTAGTTCAAAACAGGATTGCTTTCTTAGTTAATGTTATTTTCTTTTAATTCAAAACAGGATTGCTTTCTTGGTTATTGTTATTTTCTTTTAGTTCAAAACAGGATCGCTTTCTTAGTTAATGTTATTTTCTTTTAATTCAAAACAGGATCGCTTTCTTGGTTATTGTTATTTTTTTTTATTCAAAACAGGATTGCTTTCTTGGTTATTGTTATTTTCTTTTAGTTCGAAACAGGATCGCTTTCTTAGTTAATGTTATTTTCTTTTAATTCAAAACAGGATCGCTTTCTTGGTTATTGTTATTTTCTTTTAATTCAAAACAGGATTGCTTTCTTGGTTATTGTTATTTTCTTTTAATTCAAAACAGGATTGCTTTCTTAGTTAATGTTATTTTCTTTTAATTCAAAATAGGATTGCTTTCTTGGTTATTGTTATTTTCTTTTAGTTCAAAACAGGATCGCTTTCTTAGTTAATGTTATTTTCTTTTAATTCAAAACAGGATCGCTTTCTTGGTTATTGTTATTTTCTTTTAATTCAAAACAGGATTGCTTTCTTGGTTATTGTTATTTTCTTTTAATTCAAAACAGGATTGCTTTCTTAGTTAATGTAATTTTCTTTTAATTCAAAACAGGATCGCTTTCTTAGTTAATGTAATTTTCTTTTAATTCAAAACAGGATTGCTTTCTTAGTTAATGTTATTTTCTTTTAATTCAAAACAGGATTGCTTTCTTAGTTAATGTTATTTTCTTTTAATTCAAAACAGGATTGCTTTCTTGGTTATTGTTATTTTCTTTTAGTTCAAAACAGGATCGCTTTCTTAGTTAATGTTATTTTCTTTTAATTCAAAACAGGATCGCTTTCTTGGTTATTGTTATTTTCTTTTAATTCAAAACAGGATTGCTTTCTTGGTTAATGTTATTTTCTTTTAGTTCAAAACAGGATCGCTTTCTTGGTTAATGTTATTTTCTTTTAATTCAAAACAGGATTGCTTTCTTAGTTAATGTAATTTTCTTTTAATTCAAAACAGGATTGCTTTCTTAGTTAATGTAATTTTCTTTTAATTCAAAACAGGATCGCTTTCTTAGTTAATGTAATTTTCTTTTAATTTAAAACAGGATTGCTTTCTTAGTTAATGTTATCTTCTTTTAATTCAAAACAGGATTGCTTTCTTAGTTAATGTTATTTTCTTTTAATTCAAAACAGGATCGCTTTCTTGGTTATTGTTATTTTCTTTTAATTCAAAACAGGATTGCTTTCTTAGTTATTGTTATTTTCTTTTAATTCAAAACATGATTGCTTTCTTAGTTAATGTAATTTTCTTTTAATTCAAAACATGATTGCTTTCTTAATTAATGTAATTTTCTTTTAATTCAAAACAGGATCGCTTTCTTAGTTAATGTAATTTTCTTTTAATTCAAAACAGGATCGCTTTCTTGGTTATTGTTATTTTCTTTTAATTCAAAACAGGATTGCTTTCTTAGTTAATGTTATTTTCTTTTAATTCAAAACAGGATTGCTTTCTTAGTTAATGTTATTTTCTTTTAATTCAAAACAGGATTGCTTTCTTAGTTAATGTTATTTTCTTTTAATTCAAAACAGGATCGCTTTCTTGGTTATTGTTATTTTCTTTTAATTCAAAACAGGATTGCTTTCTTAGTTAATGTTATCTTCTTTTAATTCAAAACAGGATTGCTTTCTTAGTTAATGTTATTTTCTTTTAATTCAAAACAGGATCGCTTTCTTGGTTATTGTTATTTTCTTTTAATTCAAAACAGGATTGCTTTCTTAGTTATTGTTATTTTCTTTTAATTCAAAACATGATTGCTTTCTTAGTTAGTCAAATTTTCTTTTAATTCAAAACAGGATCGCTTTCTTAGTTAATGTAATTTTCTTTTAATTCAAAACAGGATCGCTTTCTTGGTTATTGTTATTTTCTTTTAATTCAAAACAGGATTGCTTTCTTGGTTATTGTTATTTTCTTTTAATTCAAAACAGGATTGCTTTCTTAGTTATTGTTATTTTCTTTTAATTCAAAACAGGATTGCTTTCTTAGTTAATGTAATTTTCTTTTAATTCAAAACAGGATCGCTTTCTTGGTTATTGTTATTTTCTTTTAATTCAAAACAGGATTGCTTTCTTGGTTATTGTTATTTTTCTTTTAATTCAAAAGAGGATTGCTTTCTTAGTTATTGTTATTTTCTTTTAATTCAAAACAGGATCGCTTTCTTGGTTATTGTTATTTTCTTTTAATTCAAAACAGGATTGCTTTCTTAGTTAATGTTATTTTCTTTTAATTCAAAACAGGATTGCTTTCTTAGTTAATGTTATTTTCTTTTAATTCAAAACAGGATTGCTTTCTTAATTAATGTTATCTTCTTTTAATTCAAAACAGGATTGCTTTCTTGGTTATTGTTATTTTCTTTTAGTTCAAAACAGGATCGCTTTCTTAGTTAATGTTATTTTCTTTTAATTCAAAACAGGATTGCTTTCTTGGTTATTGTTATTTTCTTTTAGTTCAAAACAGGATCGCTTTCTTAGTTAATGTTATTTTCTTTTAATTCAAAACAGGATTGCTTTCTTGGTTATTGTTATTTTCTTTTAATTCAAAACAGGATCGCTTTCTTAGTTAATGTTATTTTCTTTTAATTCAAAACAGGATCGCTTTCTTGGTTATTGTTATTTTTTTTTAATTCAAAACAGGATTGCTTTCTTAGTTAATGTTATTTTCTTTTAATTCAAAACAGGATCGCTTTCTTGGTTATTGTTATTTTCTTTTAATTCAAAACAGGATTGCTTTCTTGGTTATTGTTATTTTCTTTTAGTTCAAAACAGGAGTGCTTTCTTAGTTAATGTAATTTTCTTTTAATTCAAAACAGGATCGCTTTCTTAGTTAATGTAATTTTCTTTTAATTCAAAACAGGATTGCTTTCTTAGTTAATGTTATTTTCTTTTAATTCAAAACAGGATTGCTTTCTTAGTTAATGTTATTTTCTTTTAATTCAAAACAGGATTGCTTTCTTAGTTAATGTTATCTTCTTTTAATTCAAAACAGGATTGCTTTCTTGGTTATTGTTATTTTCTTTTAGTTCAAAACAGGATCGCTTTCTTAGTTAATGTTATTTTCTTTTAATTCAAAACAGGATTGCTTTCTTGGTTATTGTTATTTTCTTTTAGTTCAAAACAGGATCTCTTTCTTAGTTAATGTCATTTTCTTTTAATTCAAAACAGGATTGCTTTCTTGGTTATTGTTACTTTCTTTCAATTCAAAACAGGATCGCTTTCTTAGTTAATGTTATTTTCTTTTAATTCAAAACAGGATCGCTTTCTTGGTTATTGTTATTTTCTTTTAATTCAAAACAGGATTGCTTTCTTGGTTATTGTTATTTTCTTTTAATTCAAAACAGGATTGCTTTCTTGGTTATTGTTATTTTCTTTTAATTCAAAACAGGTTGCTTTCTTAGTTATTGTTATTTTCTTTTAATTCAAAACAGGATTGCTTTCTTAGTTAATGTAATTTTCTTTTAATTCAAAACAGGATCGCTTTCTTAGTTAATGTAATTTTCTTTTAATTCAAAACAGGATTGCTTTCTTAGTTAATGTTATTTTCTTTCAATTCAAAACAGGATTGCTTTCTTGGTTATTGTTATTTTCTTTTAGTTCAAAACAGGATCGCTTTCTTGGTTAATGTTATTTTCTTTTAATTCAAAACAGGATCGCTTTCTTAGTTAATGTTATTTTCTTTTAATTCAAAACAGGATCGCTTTCTTAGTTAATGTAATTTTCTTTTAGTTCAAAACAGGATCGCTTTCTTAGTTAATGCTATTTTCTTTTAATTTAAAACAGGATTGCTTTCTTAATTAATGCTATTTTCTTTTATTTCAAAACGGACTGTTTTCTTGATTATTGTTATTTTCTTTTCATTTAAAAACAGGATTTGTTCTTGGTTATTGTTATTTCCTTTTAATTCGAAACAGGATTTTTTTCTTACATAGTTAATATCTTTTCTTTTTAATTCTAAACATGATTGTTTTCTTAGCTAACATCATTTCCTTTTAATTCGAAGCAGGATTGCTGTCTTAACATCATATGCTTTTGATTCGAAACAAATCAAAGGGGCTGATGAAAAGATGCCGGCACTGCTACGGCTGAAATATTTTTACGTGTACATGCACACATATACACACTAAATCATAATAAAAATTTTGTAAAAGAAGAGTAATTAGCGAAATTAAAATTTAAAATCGATTTCAAATTTTAATGTTTGATTCATGTATACAAAAGTACCATTGCTAAAATGCATCAAATATTTTTATGAGGTGAATACCTGATCATTAAAACTGAAGCAAAGATTTAAGCCGAATCAACAAATCTGAAACGATCTTATATAACTGATTGTGACCGAGCGGGTGTTTGGGTGAGTCAAGTAGTAGAGAGAAGCGGGGATGGCTCAGTCGGTAGCGCACCAGGCTCGTAATCTGTAGTTCCCAGGTTCGAGTCCCAGCTAGGTCAGCGTTGAGATTTATCTCCGCAAAAATTCCCCGCCCTGCCCACGGTCAGTAGGGGACACCGATGGGCTTGGAAAGGCCGCCGTCCTTCGGATGGGACGTTAAGCCGTGGCCCCGTGTGCGGGAGAGCCATTCCCTGTGCACGTTAAAGAACACACTGGACGTCCTTGACGGGAGGCTACCATCTGTCTCCCAACAGCTGTTGCAGTGGGTCCCTTCCCACAACCTTCTCTGAGCCTTCGGGGTCCATGTGACCTGGCCATTTAGCCCATGGTGTGCAAAAAAGTGCCGCTCTGAGGTAAAACAACCCAACCCAACCCAAGTAGTAGAGAGGTTTGGGTTGTTTCACCTCTGAGTGGCACCTTTCTGTACATAATGAGCTAAATAGCCAGAGCACAAGGACCCCAATGACTCAGAGAAGGTTGAGGAAGATCCAACTGGACAGATATTAGCTTCCCGTCAAGGCCATCCAGCATGTTCCTTACACGCATTGTGTATCATTCTCCTTGTACATGGGGCACAACTTAACATCCCAACTGACAGGCAGCGGTCTTCCCAAATAAATCAGTGTCCCATTTCTGGTTCGAGGGCAAGGAGACGGGTTTAGCGGAAATAAATCTTAACGCTGAAAACATACACATAAAAACATACGAGCGTCCCAGGTCTAGTATCATCTGTGTACAGATGTTAATAGAAACTGGAACGCAAAGATTACAAGCCTGGTGTGCTACTGAACGAGCAATCCCCACTCCAGGGATGTAGGGATAATGCTAATATCTGACTATGGTGCAGAAATGATAGATCTTTGAAAATTTTCACTTGGGGTATTTTGGATCGTAGATCTTAGGGGAAACTGTGGAATTTATGAGTCCACATATCCTTCATAGTCAAATAGAGTGAAATCTCTGTCAGATGTTTTTTACCTAAACCAGAAGCATGAAAATGATGCCTAAGGATAATTCCGGTCAGAGACCCAGAAAAAATGCGAAATTTCAGATGCCATGTGGCTTTCAAGGTCAAATAGAGGTCGAGAAATCAAGAGATACTGATTCATTTTTCGTACTAGCGTAAAATTGAAATGCAGTTTATCTAGATAAGGAAGAGCCATAATTTCCTTATGAATTACAGACCACTAACTCTAATCATTATCTCTTACCCTAATTCTACTTAAGGTAGAATCTGGTTTCTTGTTCTCTCCAGATGAACATTAATCGAGAAAAGATTTCAATCTCGACTCACTGTAAAAAGTACACTGGTCAGTTGGTTTGGGTTGGGTTGTTTTACCTCTGAGCGGCACTTTTTTGCACACCATGGGCTAAATGGCCAGGTCACAAGGACCCCGAAGGCTCAGAGAAGGTTGGGGGAGGGGACCCACTGGAACAGCTGTTGGGAGACAGATGGTAGCCTCCCGTCAAGGCCATCCAGCGTGTTCTTTAACGTGCACAGGGTATGGCTCTCCCTCACACAGGCCATGGCTTAACGTCCCATCCGACGGACGGCGGCCTTTCCAAGCCCATCGGTGTCCCCTACTAACCGTGGGCAGGGCGGGGAATTTTGCGGAGATAAATCTCAACGCTGACCCAGCTGGGACTCGAACCTGGGAACTACAGATTACGAGCCTGGCTCGTATCATCTCGACAGACCTTATGGTGCTTTGGAATTTGTTCCCCAGCCTGCTTAGTACATTGTAATTCCCATTTAGCCACATAGACATTTCCATTTGACTTTGGCCTGCCTCCAGTCACTCTGTACCTCAAAGAATCATCCAAAAGGTATTTCTGTGACATTCTCAGAATGATATCTCGGATTTACCAGCTCGATCATTAAAAATAAAGTATTTAAATCGTGAGCCGTCCCGTGGCTGAGTGGTTAGCACGCTTGGCTACTGATCTAAAGGACCTGGGTTCGAGCCCCGGATTAGGCAAGGATGTGTGTGTCGTTTTTCTGCTGAGGTCCTGCCATCCTCTCAGACCTTCTACTATGGCATATAAACTGACAGGCTCCTGTCAGACCTCTGTGGCAAGCAGCTGCTTGAGGGGGTATTTTTTTTTTATTATTATTTAAATCGTATGTTTTTATGCGATTGATTTGCGTGTTTCAAGCCGTTTAATATAAATCTGTTTATAGCAACTGAGAGAATCTGTTTCAAAGAAACTAATAAATTTGGCTTCATTTTTAAATCAAATTGCTGCTAAAATACGCATATGTTTCTCAAGTTCTTTTATTTTATCATTAACCTTTCAGCACTGATAACATTAGTGATTTATAGCATATTTACTTTTTTTTCAATTCTTATATTTTTTAATCTAGCGACTGCTATAGAAAACAGATTAAAGACAAATATAATATTATAGGTATTATTAATAATTTAATATAATATTATAGGTATTATTAATAATTTGCAACGAAAAAGAGTTTATTGAAGTAAAAAATTAAAACTCTTTTGCTGTAAATAAGATCTTTGTTATCAACGAAAAGAAGAAATTCGAAGTATAAAAAGGTTACTAATTGGAAAATATTCAAATTTTCCTGATTTAAAAGAGATGCATTAAAAAGAGTTTACACTTTTACAAGGCGGCAGATTTTGCAGCATATCGCTTGATTCATATATCAATGTTTAATATTTAATGCAGAGAAAGGTTTTTAAACTTTAAATAAGATTACATCTTTTTAGTTAACTTTCCTTTTTCTGATTCGAAACAAGATTGCTTTCTGAATTAGAATAATTTAACTTCCAGTTTAAAAGAGTGCTAATATTTAAACATTTTCGTATGAAAAAAAGTCTACTTTTATTCGCTTTTTTGCTCTCTAAGTTAGCATAATTATGTAAATTTGCATAATTGCTTACTGCTTACATTTTTCATATTTTCTTTCAATGATAACGTTTTCTTAGCAAGGTTCAAAAGTTAACTTGTTCTTCCTAAATTTAATTGTGTAATTAAATTTTTATAATCACTCTTTATCTTCTTTTGCTGTTTAATTTAAAGTAAAGCGTGCATGGATGATCAAATGGTTTTAGAAAGCTTTAGTTTTAGTGCTTGTTCCAAGCGCTATTTAAAAAATTCATTTTATACTTGGCACGCATTTTTCATTATATAAATAAATTCAAAAAACAGCAAGTTTCATTGAATATAATGAATGTGATCCTTATTAAGAGAGAAATTAATGATTTCTCAAGGATGTGTAATTGTCCACAACACAAATGTTTTCACTGCTAACTCTGCCGGTTTTTCTACACAATTCTGTCTATCTAAAAAACTAGTGGTGTAGTCTTATTCGCATTAAATTGAAACTCTAAAATTTTTGTAAATTTCGTTTTCAGATTTCGATTAATTATTTGGAATATGAAAATCTGAAATTTACAAAAATTTTAAAGACAACTTATTATTTAGACTAGGGGTTCTCAGCGTGGAGTCCGCGGTAAAATATTTTTGGGTACGCCGTGAGAGCTCAAAAGTCGCTAGTGTAAGTTAAGTACAAAATTTAATGTGTATATATATGTTTTATTTTATTCCCATTGTTATACTATAACTATAGTTTTATCTATCTATACAAGGGATACGCCAGTTACATACACATTTTCAGGGGGTACGTGAAGCATAAAAGGTTGAGAACCACTGATATATATGTTTTATTTTATTCCCATTGTTATACTATAACTATAGTTTTATCTATCTATACAAGGGATACGCCAGTTACATACACATTTCCAGGGGGTACGTGAAGCATAAAAGGTTGAGAACCACTGATATATATGTTTTATTTTATTCCCATTGTTATACTATAACTACAGTTTTATCTATCTATATAAGGGGTACACCAGTTACATACACATTTCCAGGGGGTACGTGAAGCATAAAAGGTTGAGAACCACTGATATATATGTTTTATTTTATTCCCATTGTTATACTATAACTATAGTTTTATCTATCTATACAAGGGATACGCCAGTTACATACACATTTCCAGGGGGTACGTGAAGCATAAAAGGTTGAGAACCACTGATATATATGTTTTATTTTATTCCCATTGTTATACTATAACTACAGTTTTATCTATCTATATAAGGGGTACACCAGTTACATACACATTTCTAGGGGGTACGTGAAGCATAAAAGGTTGAGAACCACTGATATATATGTTTTATTTTATTCCCATTGTTATACTATAACTATAGTTTTATCTATCTATACAAGGGATACACCAGTTACATACACATTTTCAGGGGGTACGTGAAGCATAAAAGGTTGAGAACCACTGATATATATGTTTTATTTTATTCCCATTGTTATACTATAACTATAGTTTTATCTATCTATACAAGGGATACGCATGTTACATACACATTTTCAGGGGGTACGTGAAGCATAAAAGGTTGAGAACCACTGATATATATGTTTTATTTTATTCCCATTGTTATACTATAACTATAGTTTTATCTATCTATACAAGGGATACGCCAGTTACATACACTTTTCCAGGGGGTACGTGAAGCATAAAAGGTTGAGAACCACTGATATATATGTTTTATTTTATTCCCATTGTTATACTATAACTACAGTTTTATCTATCTATATAAGGGGTACACCAGTTACATACACATTTCCAGGGGGTACGTGAAGCATAAAAGGTTGAGAACCACTGATATATATGTTTTATTTTATTCCCATTGTTATACTATAACTATAGTTTTATCTATCTATACAAGGGATACGCCAGTTACATACACATTTCCAGGGGGTACGTGAAGCATAAAAGGTTGAGAACCACTGATATATATGTTTTATTTTATTCCCATTGTTATACTATAACTACAGTTTTATCTATCTATATAAGGGGTACACCAGTTACATACACATTTCCAGGGGGTACGTGAAGCATAAAAGGTTGAGAACCACTGATATATATGTTTTATTTTATTCCCATTGTTATACTATAACTATAGTTTTATCTATCTATACAAGGGATACACCAGTTACATACACATTTCCAGGGGGTACGTGAAGCATAAAAGGTTGAGAACCACTGATATATATGTTTTATTTTATTCCCATTGTTATACTATAACTATAGTTTTATCTATCTATACAAGGGATACGCATGTTACATACACATTTTCAGGGGGTACGTGAAGCATAAAAGGTTGAGAACCACTGATATATATGTTTTATTTTATTCCCATTGTTATACTATAACTATAGTTTTATCTATCTATACAAGGGATACGCCAGTTACATACACATTTCCAGGGGGTACGTGAAGCATAAAAGGTTGAGAATCACTGATATATATGTTTTTTTTATTCCCATTGTTATACTATAACTATAGTTTTATCTATCTATACAAGGGATACGCCAGTTACATACACATTTCCAGTGGGTACGTGAAGCATAAAAGGTTGAGAACCACTGATATATATGTTTTATTTTATTCCCATTGTTATACTATAACTATAGTTTTATCTATCTATACAAGGGATACGCCAGTTACATACACATTTTCAGGGGGTACGTGAAGCATAAAAGGTTGAGAACCACTGATATATATGTTTTATTTTATTCCCATTGTTATACTATAACTATAGTTTTATCTATCTATACAAGGGATACGCCAGTTACATACACTTTTCCAGGGGGTACGTGAAGCATAAAAGGTTGAGAACCACTGATATATATGTTTTATTTTATTCCCATTGTTATACTATAACTACAGTTTTATCTATCTATATAAGGGGTACACCAGTTACATACACATTTCCAGGGGGTACGTGAAGCATAAAAGGTTGAGAACCACTGATATATATGTTTTATTTTATTCCCATTGTTATACTATAACTATAGTTTTATCTATCTATACAAGGGATACACCAGTTACATACACATTTCCAGGGGGTAAGTGAAGCATAAAAGGTTGAGAACCACTGATATATATGTTTTATTTTATTCCCATTGTTATACTATAACTATAGTTTTATCTATCTATACAAGGGATACGCATGTTACATACACATTTTCAGGGGGTACGTGAAGCATAAAAGGTTGAGAACCACTGATATATATGTTTTATTTTATTCCCATTGTTATACTATAACTATAGTTTTATCTATCTATACAAGGGATACGCCAGTTACATACACATTTCCAGGGGGTACGTGAAGCATAAAAGGTTGAGAATCACTGATATATATGTTTTTTTTATTCCCATTGTTATACTATAACTATAGTTTTATCTATCTATACAAGGGATACGCCAGTTACATACACATTTCCAGTGGGTACGTGAAGCATAAAAGGTTGAGAATCACTGATATATATGTTTTATTTTATTCCCATTGTTATACTATAACTATAGTTTTATCTATCTATACAAGGGATACGCCAGTTACATACACATTTCCAGGGGGTACGTGAAGCATAAAAGGTTGAGAACCACTGATATATATGTTTTATTTTATTCTCATTGTTATACTATAAATACAGTGTTATCTATCTATGTAAGGGGTACACCAGTTATATACACATTTCCAGGGGTACGTGAAGCATAAAAGGTTGAGAACCACTGATTTAGTGGTTCTCAACCTTTATGTAAACATGTATTATTATAGTTAAGACTGTAAGTATGTTGACTACATGTATTATTGTAGTTAAGACTGTAAAACATCACATGGTTTTGGTTTGTTTAATACGTTTAATAATTAAAATAATGCTTGAAATTTCGAAACATAGACATTAGAGTACCAATATATAATTATTATTATAGTTAAGAATTTATTTTGAACTAATGGTTTAATATATTTCATTATGAATAAGTAGTAATTAATTAATATGATTAATTATTATTAAGGAATCCTCATTCGTACACATGAAAATTTCATGGGTCACCATTTGTACACGTGGAAATTTAAGAGGTCGTCACTTGAATACATGGAAATTTAATGAGTCGTCGCTTGAACACTTGGAAATTTAATAAGTCGTCGCTTGAACACATGGAAATTTATGGTCGTCACTTAAGCGCATGGAAATTTAATGAGTCGCCATTTTCACATAGGAAAATTTAGTAGGTCGTCATTTGAACATGGAGATTTAATAGGTCACGATTTGTACGCAGGAAAATTAATTTTTTATTTCAAAAAATAAATAATAAAAAAGTAAAAAAATAAATAAAAACTTCCATTTTGCAAAAGACGTAGTTATACAAAAAAAAGTAAAATAGAGCCTTCATGATAACAACTGCCAAGATGTGAAATATACCTCTTCTATTGCCCACTTTCCAGCTATCGACAATACCATTAACAATATTATGAAAATATATAATTACAAAATACTATTAAATCTCCAACCATCATTTTATCTCTCATAAAGCAGGACAGAGACATTTCTTCTTTTACAGGTAGAGTATATTTAGTTCCTATCACTTACCGTCAAATATTTATTTTTATTTATTTATATACATTTTTTATATTAAAGTTTTTCATTTTTATGATAATTTTTATATTAATTAACATGTTCACGTTATCAGTGTACGTAATTTAATAAGTATAGACAGCTGAAATTTATCTTGCCTGCGTATTCTACCATCGGATACATTTTTCTACCAAGCACTATTTAGTATCGTACAAATCCAACAAGAGCCCGATTAAGGAGGGAGAAGGGAGCCATACCCCTTCCTCCTTTCAGAATGTTAGTAATGTTAAGAGAGGCAAAAATCATTAAACTTATTTATATTTCATGCGTTTTTCAAGAAACAGGTATGTTTCCTTTTTTAGTCCAATCCCACCCCTCCCCTTCTATTTTTTTTCTAGATCCGGGCCTGGTTTCAGCGAATTTCAGTGAAATAAACAAATGGACTATTCTTAAATCAGTAGTAAAGGAAGATGAATTATGTAAAGGAACATAATATTTCCTGCAAACATGGAACTCATGAAATAATAAGTTGAAAAAAATTGGTTTTGCCATGAGTGGGATTGGAACCCACGTCTTCAGGAAACATACCTGTTATGTTACCACTACACCACCAATGGCTAACCTTTTCTCAGCTTGTGTGACCTTATAAACTTTCCGGATTTTTTTTATTTGATTCGCACAGTGGCGCCATCAATCCGGGAGGTGGACAACTCTGTTGCCTCACACAGATGGAATTAATATTTGTCACTAACGCTCGTGGCGTTAAATCAATAAATCTGTAGTAAAGATGCACAGGATATGCAGGATATGTCCTGTATTTGGTTTGGTTTTGCCATGAGTGGGATTCGAACCCATGTCTCCACTAAGCAATTTTTTCACTGAAGTTCTTTGAATGTCATCTTATTTAATACACTTTTAAACTTACAAGTACCTTTCAATAAACATTTTTATTTCTACAATTTATTATACTACAGGTAGATTTTCAGTTAATCTGTTAAGTTTTTATATATGTCTAAGTTTTATTATTCCAAATTGCGTATCAATTACAGGTCCTTGGTAAAAAAAATCAGTCCTTAGGAAAATACAAATTACAGCGCGATTCTATTATTATCACTCAACATTTAATGCGGTAAGATATAACTGGTTACCACCGCATATTTAACAATCTATTTTTAGTTTTCTTGTTTATTTAAAAGCCATAAAGTGCACACACAATAAATGACTTATACTTATCAAATTAAATAGTGAAAATTTATTCGTGCTTTTTTTTCATTTTTTAATGCCTTTATATTTTTGGGCAACAAAAAAAGTACTGAAGAAATTGGTCCTCTAAAGCCAGTCACTCAAAAATTCTACACCACGGAATTTTGGGGCTTTTCATCCCTCTCTACCAGATCGGCAAAAATGGAATAATTGCCTAAAAGCAAGATTTCTCCTTAGTTCAAAATTTCTTTAAATTCTTTCGAACAGATCACAATTACGTAAAAATCTCAAGGTTTCTTGGAAACAGAATCTTCTTAAAGCAGGGTATTCTTGACCTAAAAGACGTTTAGGATTTAATTCAGCAATATTTTTTCCCTCTGATTTTCATGTTCTTCACAATTAAGAAGCACATATGATACCGTTTCATTCACATTGCAATGAAAGCAGTATATAAGGGAATTTAACATTTAAATTTTTTATGAAGAATAATATAATAAAGCTGAGTCCTTTCTAAGCCTGGCAATGCAAATTAAGTTCTTTCTAGTCATACCAAAATTTCGAAAAGGAGAAATCCCATTCTCAATCACTCTTCGATAATTAGGTTTCGTATATCTTAATAATATTCAAAGTGATACAGAAATGCTTCGTGCAATTTTTTCGTGATTGGCTTTTTCCCTTGACGTGTGTATTTCTCATGTGAAGGGCTTTTTTTTTTTGGAGTAAATATAGTAATATATTTAAGTAAAAAAATAACAATTCCGGTAGCTATTAAAAATATTAATTGCCTACTTTATTATCCGTTCATAATATATAATTAAGAATAATTAAATTATATATTTAGAATTATACAATATATATTACAATATATATTACAATTATAAAATTAAACCCAGCTTCCGTAGAATTTTTGCTAGATCAATTCAGAGTAGTCGTATAAAGAAAAAGTTAATCTTCCGGTAGCTGTTGCATTTCAATCCAACAAAATGGCAATACCTGAAAGCTGTTTTCTGCCTTTCGTATGATACTGAGAGGAAAAAAGGTTCCAAAATGTTTCAGGCAAATAGAAATAGCTTAGTGTTGCAAAAGCAGAAAAAAAGATCGATTCCTCCTTTTTTTGTCTCTCTTTGCTATTAAAACTTGAAGAAAAGGAAACTTTTATTGAGAGCATTGGGGAGGACAATATTTTTTGAATGGATCATTTTCTTTTCCGGATAGTGTTTGTATGTTTCGCCATCACCTTGGGAGCAGTTTCTGCTCCATTGGTTGAAGTGAGTGCGCACTGGAAGCGGTGAGGAGATGAAGGGATGAACCGCTCGAAGAGAGAAGTGGGAAAAGGAGAAGATTTATTTCCAATCCTTTCCTTTCCATAAATAGCAACTGATATTGAAAAGACATCCGACTCTTGTCAGAATAATAAACGACTCCATTCAGAATGAGAAGAGTTGTGGCAAAATGTTCAGGAAGATTTCTACTGTTGTCGGAAAAGCGCTAAGTATTTTCTGCAGATTTATTTATTTTCTTATTTATTTATTTATTTATTTATATTTGTTTAAGCCTATAAACATATATGCATTTTTTTTAACTTGGGATGCTTTAACAAACAAAATAAATGAATTCGAAAGATTTTTAACCTAAAATCGTTTAACTTTCTATTTCCATGCAAAATAAGTAGCTTAAATACATCATATTGATCGAAGCGAGGCCGACGAGAAAGACAGGCTATGACACTGGAATATCACGTGATCAACTTGGTCTGAGGTTGCAGTCCGTCCATCGTAGAAATGAACGTAATTCTTCTTCAGTGTTCCTGTTTATTTGTCTTTAAACTACATTTGGATTACCCAAAAATGTGATTAAAAAATTGGGCTGGAAAACATTCTCTCGAATCAAAGAGAGTTATACTAAAGAAAGTTACAAATGCTGTAAAAAAATTTTATTCCTTATTTTTATTAAAATATAATTCTGGATGTTAAAAAAATGTTCATTGTATTATCATTCATCATTAATATATAATAAATAACTAAATATAAATTACTTACATATTGATATTTATACAAATGGTTCTGACAGAATGCTATAAAATAAAAATCTCAGTTTATGTTAATGTCAGGACGAAGAATTTTTAATTACTCTAGTTTTCATCCTCTACGCTTACTTGAATCCACTAAAAAACAATATTTTAAACTGTTATTATACATGTAATTTTTCTATCAATAAAAAGTTTTCCAACACTTGTGATACAATTTAGTAATTATCATCATTATCTTCAAGCAGCCATGGGCTGCAGAGGTCCAACTAGACGGCGCAATTTAGTTCTCCAAACATATCTGTCCTGAGCTATATCTGCTGCATCTAGCCATTGCATACTATTTCTAACAAACTCCTGTTTGACATTGTCTGCTCACTACATCCTAGGTCTCCCCCTCTTTCTGAGCCCTTTAGGCACATTGTTCATAACCCTATTCGCTAATCTATAAGTATCCATACGGGCAACATGACGAAACCAACGGAGTCTCTCTCTGCACAATATACTGCTCAGAGGAGGTTGCCGACTCCTTTGCTTAACATCTTCATTACTTACAAAGTTGAACCACTTAATGCCCAAGATACTATGTAAGCATCTAGTTTCTAGTTATCTTGTTTACAAAGCGTCCAAGTTTCACTACTATAACTAACCCTAGAGAGAACCAAATTATTATACAGTCTAATTTTAGTCTTTAGGTGTATACGCCTATTTCTCCACACTCTCCATAGATTTTTAAAAGTCCCGGGAACAATCCCTATTCGTCTGTTAATTTCATGCCGCACATCACCAGTATCTGCTACATAGCTCCCAAGATAATTAAACTGTGACACCTGCTTAAGACTGCAACCATTCAGATTAACTGAATCACAGCCTGCCTGACCAATTTTAATCACTTTAGTTTTCTCTCTGTTTATAACCAAAACTACTCTACTACCAGTCTCATCAACAGCAGAATGAAAGAGTTCATCTCATCAACATCATTTGCCAAAAGGAATAAATCATCAGCATAATCTAAATCAAATGCTCATTACGCAATTGACTCTCAACCAGATTCTTAATTCTATTAAGCACAATCATGAAAAGAACTTTACCTGGAACAGAAAGTAGACTGATACCCATATTACCCATATAGTTATCACAAGAACTGCGATCACCTTTTTAAAGTAGAGAAAATAATAGCTCTGGTAAAATCCTTACGAAAGATGCTTTTATCATAAAAGATATTCAAAATTTCAGTCATCCATGTGGTAACTGAAACATTACCAGCTCTAGGCATTTCCGTAGTAATTTCATCTACCTCTGGGGATTTATATAGTTTAAGATTAAAAACAGCGAAAATGACTTCAGACTGTGTTGATGCCAGTAATGCATCTATCATCATTGCAAACAATATGAGTAGAACTAACCACATTCTTTAGAACATCAATGAAATGCTCATCCCACCTAGCCATGACAGAATCCTCACCTTCTATAACCTTACCTTGTTTATTCTTCAATCCTTATATACCTGTCCGTTTTCTACCACACAAAACGTTAACTCTCTGGTACAGCTCTCTGCTGATGTACTGTCTAACTGCTTCCTTGGCTTTGTCAGCCAAGCCAAAGATTCTTATCAGCAACTAACTGATCCCTTACACGTTTATTAAGCTCTCGTAATGCTTTCTTATTAGGACTAGTAGTTTTATTGATCAATAATTCCTTATTTGAGGAAGAAGAACATTATGATAGATCTTACTTTCTCAAATAAGCTCAAGTGCCTTATCACTCAAATAATTTTGCCTCCTCTGCTCCTTTTTTCCTAAAAGAGTATTATTAGTTTCCAAAAAAGTCTTCTTAAAATGGTCCCGTTCTTCCTCAACTTCAGTATTAAGCAAACCATGACTGTCATAATGACTAAGTAACCTATCATGGTAAGCTTTAGCTATAACTGGGTCTTTCAGAGCTTCAGTATTAAAGGTGATTTTTTTAAATTTAGCACAACACTTTTTAAGTTTAAGTTGCAAGACACTTTTAACAAGGTAATGGTCAGATCCAATTTCAGCTCCCCTATATGACCAGTATTCCTAACAGAATTATCCCATTTACTGTTAATTAATATATAATCTATCATATTCTTATGCCGACCATCTGGAGAAACCCATGTGTACTTATGTATGTCGCGGTGTTCGTAATAAAATGTTAGTTATTCTCAAACCATTAAGTTTATTTACCTGTAGGAGATGTTGTCCATTGTCATTTCAGTTACCAATACCAAAAGAGCCTATCATTCTCCCCAAAGGTCAGAGTCAGTACCAAATTTGGCATTGAAGTCACCTAGAACAAGGGTAATATCTCCTTTCTTGACAGAATTCAAAATATCCTGAAGTTGTCCGTAAAACCTATCTTCTCATCCTCATCGGCATCCTCAGAGGGGGCATAACAGCAGATAACATTCAAGTCTTTAATGCTTGTCTGAAATTTTCCTGTAAGAAAACTTTTATTAATGCACTCATATCCTTGAAGGGCATCATTGGTGTGTCTGCTGTGAGAAGCAGACCCACACCTTGGAAATTATTGTTATTTTCCCTCCCCGAAAAGAGAAATTTAAGATTATTTTTAAGAATCTGACCTTTATTTGTCCATCTGGTCTCTTGCAAGCCGAGAATATCTAAATTATAACGATGGAATTCTTGTGTGAGGACATCAAGAGAAAAAGCTCTGTGCAGAGTCTTCACATTCCAACTACCTACGGAGAGAAAATGGTTAGTGGGATGTTTAAAGAAACTATATTTATTGAGAGAGGGAATGCCGACAATATCAAACAGCCCCCTAATCGCAGACATGGGGCAAAGACCCGTTCCCCCACCACTAAAGGCTGAAGCCATCTACACTGGAAGACTTCCTCCAATGTAGAATTTGACGATGCCAATAGAAGCAAAGAGTTCAGGTGCCTGCGATGACTTCTGCTCAGGATTATCCACCAGCTGATAAAACATACCCTGTGAATCTATTCACTTGGGGCTGTCAACCCACAAACAAACAGAAAACACAGCGGAATATTCTCCCTCCACAAGAGTCCACCAGTGCAAGTCCAAGTTGCATAATGAAGCTCAAATCCATAAACAAATCTAGTCTAGTAGATATATATGGTCAGCACCAAGACCCTGTGTGGTTGACCACTTCTCAGCAGGGTAGAAAAAAAAAGAAAAGTAACCATTGTCCAGATCAGTAGTCCACACTAATCTGGCAGCTATCCCTTTCCGTTCACTTCCACAAGAGACTATCTCTTATGAAATCTACTAACGGCCTGCACCACGAGAAGGCAGGGTCGGACATTAGGTGCTAGGCCTTGTAATTCTATACATCATCACAGGGGATTGGTGCATAGCTCCCCTTCCAGTGACTACCTAGCTATCATTTACAAACCAATTCAGACTATATTATTTTTTAACAATTGAAAAGGTCATGACTTATCAAACCGATACTAATAAGAGCTACCTGAGAAAAACTGACGAGGACAGCCATCTAAGTAAAGAAAGAAAAAAGGAGAAGAATTAAATGAAAGCAATATGTGAAAATGATTTAATTTGTTTATAATTTAACTATAGGCTTTTTAGTTTAAAATTATATAAAATAAATAATATATTCATTATGGCTTCATTAAATTCTATAGAAAACTAAAAATTTTAAACATAAATAGCTACCGGTTGAATTCTAGGAGACAGAATTTTAATTAAAATAATTGTAAATTCTGATTTTAACTTGAGATGCTTAAGCTTGATCCAATTTACCTAGCTCTGGACAAGACCGGACGGGACAGCTATAGATAAAAGATGGAAATAAAGCATATGTAAAATTTGATATGAATTAATTTATCTTAAATTTAGTTATAAGCTATTAGGTTATAAGTGTAAAACAAAATAATTGATTTATTTTAACATCATTGAAATATTATTAAATATCTTAAACCTAATTATTAACTTTTAAAAATAAATAACTATTAGTTGAATTTTATTTAATTCTTTAGAATAAAATATGTTTTTCTGTTAGCGGAAACAGTTAGACATTTTTTTAAATAAATGCATTTTTTCTTGTCAGTCATATATGTAAGAAGATGAAACTTAAACTTTCTATTTTAAATGACGACTGCTTATTAATGCTGCTCGTGATTAGGCAAGTTATGCCATATGGTCTGAGCATTTTCGAAAGCTCTAATGATAGAATAACATAAAATAAAAAACCATCAGAGGAATAACAATTACGCATATTGAAGTTGGGTTGTTTTACCTCTGGGCGGCACTTATTTTGCACACCATGGGCTAAATGGCCAGGTCACAAGGACCCCGAAGGCTCAGAGAAGGTTGGGGAGGGACCCAATAGAACAGCTGTTGGGAGACAGATGGTAGCCTCCCGTGAAGGCCATCCAGCGGGTTCTTTAACGTGCACAGGGTATGGTTCTCCCACACACGGAGCCACGGTTTAACGTCCCATCCGACGGACGACGACTTTCCAAGCCCATCGGTTTTCCCTACTGACCGTGGGCAGGGCGGGGAATTTTACGGAGATAAATCTCAACGCTGTCGCAGCTGGGACTCGAACCTGGGAACTACAGATTATGAGCCTGGCGCGCTACCGACTGAGCCACCCCCGCCCCCATATTGAAAGTGGAAACGTTTTAAGTTTCAGCGGTGCCTACGTAATGAGAATGCCTGCGTAATGAGAATGTCAGCGGTGTCTACGTAATGAGATTTTCCGTGTTAACAAGCGCGCATATGAGGACAGCCCCGTTCCGCGGTAAGCTAACCTAAGCTAATGGTAAGTATATAGCGATCTGGTCGAAGTCATATGGTAAAGAATCAGACAGATGGCTAATCCAGTTCAATAAACTAGAATCTTTCTCAGAGATACAAACGGGAATAATGAATCCTTAAATACTAGACGAATGCTGTTGAAAATCGAGATTTAAATAGATAAAATTATAAATCTGGAATTTATAGTAATATTCCCATTCACATAACAGAAATTCTCTAATATTTTGTTAGGACAGTGTAACTCAGTTTCATATATTGTAAAGGTTTCTGCGATTCCAAAATATTATTTATTCAAAAGTGATCTCAGAATTTTTTTTCCAATTACTCATGTCATCGTTACGTTGCCGACGTATTGATGCAGCCACGTGTTTTGCAGATCCAGTTTGGAATAGATTCGATAGAAACTGAGTTTCGCTTCTGCAAAACATCACACAATACTGCATCATCGCTCAGACTTCTACTTAAAAACAGCAGAAAGTAGACAGAATAGTAAATAATTACTTACGAAGAAATCCGTATCAGAATCCAATTTTGAAGCAAGCGGTAAACAGCGTAATAACCTATACGGCTACGAAGCAAGTAACAAGCAAAACAGCGGATCCCCAGCCCCAAATAGTACGGCCAAGCGGACGAAAATGTAACTAGCGCTGCTGCAGTTTCATGTCTTGAAATCGGCAGGCATTCCCATTACGTAGGCACCGGTTTCAGAGTCAAAATAGTTATATGCATATGCTGTGAAATGTAATTGTATATATTCCAAAATTTATTGTTGTTACTATAGATCATCAAAATATTAGTAAACATGTGTTAAATTGCTTAAGATATGCCTCTGAAGATGTGTACCTACATCAGAGCAGCACGAAAGCCCTCAGATAATATGTGGCTCAGTCGGTAGCGCGCCAGGCTCGTAATCTGTAGTTCCTAGTTCGAGTCCCAGCTGGGTCAGCGTTGAGATTTATCTCCGCAAAATTCCCCGCCTTGCCCACGGTCAGTAGGGGACACCGATGGGCTTGGAAAGGCCGGAGTCCGTCGCATGGGACGTTAAGCCGTGGCCCCGTGTGCTGGAGAGACATACTCTGTGCACGTTAAAGAACACGCTGGATGGCCTTGACGGGAGGCTACCATCTGTCTCCCAACAGCTGTTCCAGTGGGTCCCCTCCCCCCAACCTTCTCTGAACCTTCGGGGGTCCATGTGACCTGGTGATTTAGCCCATGGTGTGCAAAAAAAAGTGCCGCTCAGAGATAAAACAACCCAACCCACGAGCTGCATTAATAAACAATCGTCATTTAAAATAAAAAGTTTAAGTTTCATCTTCTTACAGATATATTTTTAAAAAGAATGTAAACAGTGCTTACATTCTTTAGTTAGGGGAAGATTATACGGCTCAAAATTGCTAGGAGACAGAAGGTATTCTTTCATCTACAGAATAACTAGCTAGCACAGATAGACGATTGAGAGAAGATTGTTTGCAGCGCCATCTATAGCAGCAGGCCGTAATTCTCATTTATCGCCAAGCTAAGAATGTAAAAACTCAGAAAGAAGTGATAGTTTGGAAACAGAAATCGAAAGTTGATATTTCTTTTTTATCACCTCATGGGAAAATGAAGACAATAGAAAAATGTGGGGCATTGGAGAAAGCACATTTTCGTGCCCGTATCGATGTTCCACTTCATTCCTCTCTTCCTTATCCACAAAAGACCTAATTCTTCAACTTACGATTTGTTAGTCGTTACCGATACGAAACATCACAAATCGATGAGTTCAGACTTTGTAACTCAAGGGAGGAATAAAGAAGGAAAAAGATCAGCTCTGTTTTGTGGCTAGCCAACGGATTATTTCTTATTGGGATATAAAGAAAGGACAAATAGTCCGTGAAGCAAAGAAAACACGAACAAGAAGAAATCTGAGATGATGTCTGACGATGTCCGATGTTTGATTGTCTATAAGGAAAATAAACCCCGTGGAGGTCATCAGCTCTTTCGATAACTGCTGAGAGCGCCGGAATTAAAGTGATGTCGTGGTGAATCAGAAAAGTAAGTGACAAGGAGAGGATGGAAGATAGCTGAAATATCTCTAACCTTTTGATTTAATGCAGCTATGAGGTACATAGCAACCAAATATTGAAGAGTAAAGATGCATTTTGAAACAAATAGCTTATAGGTTGTTTTCAGTCTGAACGGCAGTGGTCTGCTCACAATAGACTAAACGAGGTCTCCTGATCCCAAGGCGCAGGGTTGAGTAAGGGAAGAATATACAGCGCAAAATTGCTAGGAGACAGTAGGTATTCTTTCATCTACAGCAGTGTCTCGCAAACTGTGTGCCGCGAGAGATTCCAAGTGTGCCGCGCGAGATTTTCAAATTGACACTAGATATTCCAAAGATTTCATTTTGACTTGACTTGTGTTATCGACGTGCTTTAATAAAAATCTTTCAGATTTTATCAACTGGGATCTTGTAAGTATTTATCAAGCTTTTTCCAAATTTTGGCATTAATTTTTGATTATTTCAAGCCATAGAATGGGCAAATATTTAAAACAAACACCGAGTTATGAATTAAAGAACGAGAGCAAATCTTCAAGTAAAACTAGGCTGATGACTTCAACAAAGCGCAAATATAATGACGATTATATGGAGTTTGCTTTTTATTCTTTTTTAGGTGTTCCGCGGGAAAAAAAATTAGATTCAGTGTGCCGCAGAGTAAAAAAGTTTGCGAGACACTGATCTACAAAATAACTAACTAGCACAGATAAACGATCGAACAAACATCGTTGCTTGCAGCGCCACCTATAGCAGCAGGCCGTAATTTCCATTTATCACCAAACTTCATGATAAGTGGATTTCTAACCTATCATAAACGGTAATCGAATCCTTTCAATTATAATATATTAGCTAAACCCACGCCAAAAGTTTGGCGCGAAACGTATGTCTACTGATAACTTTTAATTCATTCACCACAGCTTTACACCTTACTACTCACAATGCACTACTCCATTCAACAGATATGCGACGGCAGCGCCTCCAGAAATCTCGGACACTTTTTGAGGGATCACTACTGACCCACTGCAGCTAGCGACTCGATCTGTTACTCCAACAGGGCTATACCTAAATGGGACCATCCCACCAAATTTGGGACCGATCGCTCAGGTACCTGTGGAACCACAAAGGAAACTGAGAATTTCTGCCATTGATAATGTCACATGTGTCTGCCCGGCCAGTTCGTGCATTCTTCGGGAATTACGGTTCTATTATATAATACTAATAAAACCCACGCCAAAAGTTTGGCGCGAAATTTATTGATATCTCTTCCCATCGATAAGTTCATTCGCAGCTTTCCACCAGTCCCGTAACAATTAAATCCGCCAAAAGTTTGGCGCCAAACATAAGCCCATTAATAACTTCATTCGCAACTCTCCACAAGCACTACTCCATTCACAAGGTAGAAAACTGTAGTGCCCCAGAAATCTCGGACGCCTTTCGAGGGATCACTCCGGACCCACAGCAACTAGGAACCCGATCTCTTATCCCAAGAGGGTTAGAACTAAGTAGGACTACCCCACTAAATTTGGGACTGATCGCTCAAATAGCCGCGATACCAAGAAAAGAAGGAAAAAGGGAAACTGTTAATTTCTGTCACCGATGACATCACGTGTCTCCCCCCCCCCGGGGGGCGGGGGTGGCTCAGTCGGTAGCGCGCCAGGCTCGTAATCTGTAGTTCCCAGGTTCGAGTCCCAGCTGGGTGAGCGTTGAGATTTATCTCCGCAAAAATTCCCCGCCCTGCCCATGGTCAGTAGGGGACACCGATGGGCTTGGAAAGGCCACCGTCCGTCGGATGGGACGTTAAGCCGTGGCTCCGTGTGTGGGAGAGCCATACCCTGTGCACCTTAAAGAACACGCTGGATGGCCTTGACGGGAGGCTACCATCTGTCTCCCAACAGCTGTTCCAGTGGGTCCCCTCCCCCAACCTTCTCTGAGCCTTCGGGATCCGTGTGACCTGGCCATTTAGCCCATGGTGTGCAAAAAAAGTGCCGCTCAGAGGTAAAACAACACAACCCTCCCCGCCCCGATTACGCCTATTATATAATATGATGATTTTTTAATTTTTATACGAGAATGTTGTTAAATATTTTTTTTTTCATGTTTTCCAACTGTAAATTGGCTTTATTGTTCAGATATCATTTGTGTTAGAAGCATTTATTTTTAAGCTTGCGCCCGAATTCGTCATTGTGAAGCTGAATTTTGTCAGAATACTTCACTTAACGCACGCTAACATTGAATTTTCGTCCTATCATGAAAAGCAATCTGCTGCGTTCAATTATTAATATATATATCAGTGGTTATACATAAATGTTTGTTGATTTCTGCTTGTGCCATCCTACCGGAAATTCGCTTTATCGTTATAAAATTACATACGATAAAGCGAATTTCTAAAATACGATAAAGCGAATAAATTAAAGTTATTAATATCGCTCAGACGAAATTTCTGTTAGAAGCCTTTATATTAAAATATTATATGTACTGTATGTTAGTCTGTATTAAGGAAGCTCCCTCAAATGCATAGTGATTAATCAAATGCGAAATTGTTTAGAATTATTTGACACCAAAGAAAACTTATTGCACAATGAATTATTTAGTATTTAATTATTGGATCAAAATTTTTTTAATATTACACATCTGGTGAAGAAATATTATTGGGCGGGGAAAAATTACGTTAACGGGAGTGAGTACAAGAACTGGAAGAGCTGAAAAAGTCAGCGCCATTAAGGGTGTAACGAAAACTGGTGGAATAGCACTAGTTGAACCTATGCCTGGTAGAGGCGCTAGCATCGATTTTGTAATACAATTGGCCTATATAGAAATCGTCTATCTGTGCTAACTACTTTTTTTGTGTCTTTTTGTCAACGCCATATCGCATGGGTGGCCAGTCAGTGAATCGAAAGTAATTTTAAGTCGATATCTTTATAAATTCAATAAAAAATATTATTTTAAAAATTATACCATTCAAATTAAATTCAATTTCTCACAGTCAACAGTATTCGTTGTTTTGTATGTATACCTCACAGGTGTCACCTATAACTTAAGTGTTAACAGGTTTATTAGTTATAAGAGGTTTCACTTAATACTCTTGATGATTGTCGACGTTTAACTGTTAATAATTATGAACCTGATTCAGCAGTAAAGTATCACAGGAATTTTCCTGTAGACATGGGACTCATGAAATAGTTAGCTCAAAAAATTTAGGTTCGCCGTGAGTGGGATTCGGACCCATGTCTCCCAGTAACATGCCAGATTAGGTAGTTTTACCTCTTAGCGGCACTTTTTTTCACACAATGGGCTAAATGATCAGGTCACAAGGACCCTCCAATGGCTCAGAGAAGGTTGAGGAAAGGGATCCACTGAACAGATGTTAGGAGACAGATTATAGCCTCTCATCAAGGCCATCCAACGTATTCTTTAACGTTGCAAGATATGAGTCTCCCGTACAAGGGACCACGGCTTTACGTCCCATCCGATGGACGTCGGGCTCTCCTAGTCCATCAGTGTCTCCTATTGACCGAGGTGAGGGTTTTGCGGAAATAAAACTCAACGCTGGCCCATATGGGATTCGAACTTGGGAACTGCTATTATGAGCTTGGAGCGCTACCGACTGAGCCAACCTCACCTCAACTAGTTATAACCCCATGTTGTGCCAATGGGATAGTAACTTCTGTAATATACTTTTCCTGAGTAAATGCGACTAAAGATAAAAATTTTAAGAAAAATCTGCTTAAAATTTGATTTATTTCGATTATATCTTCGAAAACGAGACTTTTAAAGAGAAATTGTGACTGAGGGTAAAGAGCTCAATAAAATCTATCTAAATTTCTATTTTCAACATTATTTGTTCAATATTTAAAGAGTTATTGAAGTAGGAATATTTCAGAGATCATATATAATAAGTGACTTTACCATAGTACCGGATGCATTGCATCCATATCTCCTTCATCTAAAAAAGGCCAATTTGAAACTGACGAATATTTCATTTCGGCTTCAGTAACTCTTATGATATTGAATGAATATTGTTGAAAACCCGATATTTAGGTAGATTTTATTCGCATATTTAATTTACCTTTAGTCTTATTTTTCGGTAAAAATCTTATTTTCCATTGACAATATGGGGATGTTACTTAATTTTTGGACATTAGTGTAGTTTATGTTGAATTTTATCATTGACTCATCTCAAAAGGAATGGAGGCCATTTCATGTTACTTCTTTGGCGCTGAATGTTTAAAAGGGTATAAGCTTTCTTATTTTACAGTAACAGGAAAAAAAGAAGTTGACTCTTTTCCCCTTTTTTTGAAAAATATTTTTTTACTTTTTCATTTGGCTGTGAGACTAGTCGTACAAAAAGTTGTTTAAATAATGCAAGGCGAAGAGAAACTTAGAATGACCTTGCACGAGATTATTCAGGAGGCAAGAAAAGACGAAAGGAAAACCAATTAGCTTTTGATTTTTTTTGTTTGTTTCAAACTCAGTCTCTTTTAATTGAAGTGTTTTTTTAAGCATTTGTTTTCTACGGCTGCGTAGAAGAATAAATTTTTAACTTTCATGAAAAAAATACGTTTGTGGATTTCATGATGATTTGTAAGGAACTCTCGGTGGGGGAAACTTTATATATTCCTCAGTTGAGAATAAACAAATGTAAACATCAACAGTTAGGGAACATTCACACGTTTTGTTAATCAGAAATTAGAAAACATTCACAAAAGACGCTAATGAGAAGTTAGGTTCAGTCACAGATATGGTAATTCAAAGCTAGGGAACATTCACAGTAATGTTAACGGATCATTCACAAGTTATGTTAAAGGAAATTTAGGGAACATTCACAAGTTATGTTAAAGGAAATTTAGGGAACATTCACAAGTTATGTTAAAGGAAATTTAGGGAACATTCACAAGTTATGTTAAAGGAAATTTAGGGAACATTCACAAGTTATGTTAAAGGAAATTTAGGGAACATTCACAAGTTATGTTAAAGGAAATTTAGGGAACATTCACAAGTTATGTTAAAGGAAATTTAGGGAACATTCACAAGTTATGTTAAAGGAAATTTAGGGAACATTCACAAGTTATGTTAAAGGAAATTTAGGGAACATTCACAAGTTATGTTAAAGGAAATTTAGGGAACATTCACAAGTTATGTTAAAGGAAATTTAGGGAACATTCACAAGTTATGTTAAAGGAAATTTAGGGAACATTCACAAGTTATGTTAAAGGAAATTTAGGGAACATTCACAAGTTATGTTAAAGGAAATTTAGGGAATATTCACAAGTTATGTTAAAGGAAATTTAGGGAACATTCACAAGTTATGTTAAAGGAAATTTAGGGCACATTCACAAGTTATTTTAAAGGAAATTTAGGGAACATTCACAAGTTATGTTAAAGGAAATTTAGGGCACATTCACAAGTTATGTTAAAGGAATTTAGGGAACATTCACAAGTTATGTTAAAGGAAATTAGGGAACATTCACAAGTTATGTTAAAGGAAATTTAGGGAACATTCACAAGTTATGTTAAAGGAAATTTAGGGAACATTCACAAGTTATGTTAAAGGAAATTTAGGGAACATTCACAAGTTATGTTAAAGGAAATTTAGGGAACATTCACAAGTTATGTTAAAGGAAATTTAGGGCACATTCACAAGTTATGTTAAAGGAATTTAGGGAACATTCACAAGTTATGTTAAAGAAAAGTTAGGGAACATTTACAAATTATGTTAATAAGCAGTTACGAAACATTCACGAGTTTGTAAATGAGAAATTAGAAAACATTCGCCGGTTATGTTAATAAGAAGTTAGAAAACATTCAAAGGTTATGTTAAAGGAAAGGTAGGGAACAGTCACATTTATGCTTAATTCAACGTTACGGAACATTCACAAGTTACCTTAATGAGCTGTTAGGGAACATTGAAAAGTTATGCTAATGAGCAGTAAGGGAACATTGAAAAGTTATGCTAATGAGAAGTTAGGGTACAGTCACAGTAATATTAATGAGAAGCTGAAGAATATTTGCAAGTTATGTTACTGAGCAGTTAGAGAACATTCACAAGTTACGCTGGTAAAAAGTTAGGGAATATTCACAGTTATGTTAATTCAAAGTTAGGCAACATTCATAGTTATGTTAATTCAAAGTTACGGAACATTCACAAATTATGTTAAACAGCAGTTACGAATATTCACCAGTTATGTTAATAAGAATTAGAAAGCATTCACAAGTTATAATAGTGAGAAGTTAGGGAACATTCGCAAGTTATGTTAAGAGGAAATTACTTCTAAAGCTTTAAAACAAGTTCCGAAGGGATTGGATCATCTAATACTTAATTAAAATTAATATAGATGATCAAAATTAGATCAGTTAATAATGTTTGGAACTTTTGTTTTTTATTTTAATATTTCAGGCAAATTAACAAAACTAGTAGTGTTAAAATTTTCGCCTTCCGTAACTTTTTAAAACTCAAACTATTGAAAATCGAGATTTAGTTGGGGCGGGGGGTGGCTCAGTCGGTAGCGTGCCATGCTCGTAATCTGTAGTTCCCAGGTTCGAGTCCCAGCTGGGTCAGCGTTGAGATTTATCTCCGCAAAATTCCCCGCCCTGCCCACGGTCAGTAGGGGACACCGATGGGCTTGGAAAGGCCTCCGTCCGTCGGATGGGACGTTAAGCCGTGGCCCCGTGTGTGGGAGAGCCATACCCTGTGCCCGTTAAAGAACACGCTGGATGGCCTTGACGGGAGGCTACCATCTGTCTCCCAACAGCTGTTCCAGTGGGTCCCCTCCCCGAACCTTCTCTGAGCCTTCGGGGTCCATGTGACCTGGCCATTTAGCCCATGGTGTGCAAAAAAGTGCCGCTCAGAGGTAAAACAACCCAACCCAACCCGAGATTTAGTTTTAACTGAGATCTTTAATTTATCATCAATTAAGTTTTTACTTTTATATAAACTGCTTAATTTAAGAAGTTATTGAGCTCTGAATCTGCCTGAACTTCATTTCAGTTGGGGAGATGAAGAATTCACTAACAGATTAATTGCTGCAAATAACTTTCGTCTTTGCTATTTTATTTCATTTAATATGTGTTAAAATTTCACTAGAACTTTACTTTTTAAAAAGTTAGTGACTGATTTTAAAACATTTTAATAAAATCATTATAATACATTATTTTATATAATATTAGATTATAGATGCTTGTTTAGTATTTAAATTTAGACAAATTAAATTACTTAAGGTTCTACTTCGATAATTAATAACATGAGAGTAATTTCGATGATCTTAATTAACATTTATTAAGTTCCTGGCCTTAGGCCTTAACCTTTAAATCATTATATATAGCGCCAATGGCAATGACAATAAAAGAAAACAACTCCGAACGGGCCCCATATGGGCAAGAACAAGATGTTTACTTTAAAACATAACAGAAAAAGTATATAGATTAAAAAAACAACCAACATAACAACAAAAGTGTAGATTACATCATAGTGTAAATACACGGTCCTCATAAACCATTAACTTTGGGCGTTTGAACTTGTTCAGCACCAAAGGACATAATTGAACAGAGAGTTTTTTCTTCTTTTAAATATGCTTTTAGCCTAATATTATTGCATGTTGCTTCAGATATATCTAACGAATGAAATCCTCACAAATACAGTATATATAATTTTATATCTAAAGCAAAAAATTAAAAAAATTTGAAACTCTTAGATAAATATATATTTTATTTATTAATTTGTTAGATATAACCTAAAGTTACCTGTAATAATATTATAGTATAATATATAAAATGTTTCCCTCTATATTAAAATATACTTCAGTCCATCGATCATATAATTGAAAAAGGATCCCTGGACATGTAGGCGTGAACGAAATTCGTGATTTTTCGTCACCTTAACCATGAAAAATACCTCCAGTTGCAAATTGGCAATTTATATGTTTCTAAATTAAATAAAGGAAAGTTAAAGGAGAACTTCGTACATTACTTCCAAGTCATTGCTGAAAGAAAGATTAGTTTCGAAAATTAGCAGAGAACAAGATCCTTCCACTTAATGATCTGCACTTTTCAAGAAGAAATTTTGTGTGCATCACCAGACTCAGAACAGGTGCATCACACTTGAACGACTCACTTTTAAAGATGAGAAAGGTTCTTTCTCCCAATTGTCATACGTGCAATGTAAAGGAAACGGTGATTCATGTTTTGCTGAATTTACTGCTTACTCGATCCAGAGAAACAACTTAATAGCAAGATAAAAAAAAGAACATCTTTGAACTAAATCTGCACAGTTTACTTGAACAAGAGGTTCTGACTAAGCGCAAAGTTTGCTACAATGAAACAATCAAATTTTCACATGATGCGAATCTTTTCCGTAGGATTTAGGAATTTTTTTTATCGAGGTTTTTAACATAAACGTCATCAGCTTCTTGGCATTATCCAACCAATGGTGAAGATGGTCGAAAGACTCGAACACGTGCAGAGGAAATATTTGTGTTTTGATTGATGATGATGATGATATATATATATATATCTATTCGTGACGTCATCAAAGTCATTGTTATGGCCTTAACTCTCGAGGTTGCCTTGTCCTTGCTTGTTCATAATATAGTAATCACTATAATAGTAATTAAATATAAATCCTTCAGAGCTGACAATGTATTTTCCATTAGACATCCACCATTATAACCATTTGCAGCTATAAAGTCGCCACTTAAGCAGGATTACAGTTTAATATCAGTTAAAGCAAAACTATTGAAGTATCTAAAATTTTCAACCGTTTCCTCTAGATGCAACCCTGACCTTTCCTTTCAACATTAGGGTTAATTCAGTTGATAGTGTAGCTTTGTGTAACAAGCCCCAGGCTTGAACTCCTAGCAAACATTGCTCGGTTATACTGCATGTCGTCAACAACTTTGCTGCGCGATCTCGCATTCCAGTTCGTGAAATGGTCAACACATTCATACATGTCGCATGTCTCACGTCAGAAGTAATTATGAAAAGATGAGAAGTAAAAATTTAACGATAAACAGTCAGAAGGAGGTTCATAATTCGAATGAGACAGGATTTGAAATTGCAGTTAAGATTGAATCATATTTATATCTTATAATTTGAAACTGTATTGGACCAATTTTTTGTGAATATTAATATAGATTTGATTTGATTTAACCCTTATTACAACTATAAAAATTTATATATATATACACACTCTGATTTACAGTAACGTTTTCAATCAATCAGTCAGATCAGATCAGAGATCATAACTGGATTTTCGAAGTACCGAACAAAATTCTTGTCCATAACCTTCTTCATCGTCAATTATGCAGTGTTCTGCAGCACATATATCATGTTGTTAAGCTACACCTAGATAAGCTGGAAAAGTCCAGAACCCGAAGGTTGCATAACATAGCTCATAATAGCATCGAGCGAGGACGCTTGTGTCTTTGTTCACAAGTGTTGTCGTAGTTCATCAGATTAGCTACTAACTGGTTAGGATGATCTGCTATATTTTCATAAAATTTGATAGAATATTCTTTGATCAAGTCCTTGATACTGGAAATACCCAAATCTCTGTGTATGATTTCATTTCGTACATACCAAGGTGCAGCAACTGCTGTTCTGAGAAACTTGTTTTGTAGCACTTGAAGTTTTCTGAGTTAACACTCATTAGCATAGCCCCAAGTAGGTGAAACATACATGAAAATAGGACGGATGATTGTTCTATACAATAGCAGCTTATTTTCAAAAGAAAGTTCAGAACCTCTCCTCAAAAGTGAATTAAGCTTGAACCTTACTCCTTGAGCTTTATTGGCATCATTTGTAACGTGGTCTCTCCAATCGAGTTTGTGATGTATATTGACTCCAAGGTATTGGACATTTTCTCTCCATTCTATCACATAGTTAAACAATTTGACAACGTAAATATAGGCCAATCTTTTGTGCGTGAAAAGAAGTGCTGCACTTTTGCTGGTGTTAATTTTGACTCGCCAGTTAATGCACCAATTTTCAATCATTTTTAGTTGTGCTTGAAGTCTTTCAATTGCTATTCCGTAGCTTAAAGATAACGCCATGATAGCTATATCATCTGCATACAAAGCTAACTGAACTCTGTCCAACTTAGGAATGTCACTAACATAGATGTTAAAAAGAGTCGGACCAAGCACAGAACCATGAGGAACTCCAGAAGAAATTAGTCTGGTGGTTGAGACACAGCTTCTAATTTTCACTCTAAATGATCTATGAGAGAGGTGATCGTATATGATATGAATGATCGAATCAGGAAATCCAAATTCAATTAATTTAAAAATGAGTCCGTATGTCCATACTTTATCGAAAGACTTGGCGATATCAAGAAAAGCTGTTACTGTAGTTTCTTTCTTATTAAAAGCTTCAGAAATAGGTTCAACAACTCGTAAAACTTGCTGAACAGTCGAATGCTGTTTTTGGAATCCAAATTGCTCAGGTAGGATAATCTCAATGCTCCCTGAATTATGACAACCTAAGTGGAAGCTAATTTCAAAGCTTCATAACTTCTAAACTAAACGTTTTATGAGAAAATGTAACGGAAGATAAATCCCAATTAAATCTATCTAAATATCGATCTAAGGGACCTGGGTTCGAGCCCCGGATTAGGCATGGATGTGTGTGTCGTTTTTCTGCTGAGGTCCTGCCATCCTCTCAGATCTCTTACTGTGGCATATAAACTGACAGGCTCCTGTCAGACCTCTGTGGCAAGCAGCTGCTTGAGGGGGGTATTTATTTTTTTATTATAAATATCGATTTTCAATAATGTTCGCTTTGTACTTAAAGAGTTATGGACTTTAAAGATTATATTTGAATATTTAACAGCAACAAGTCTTAGGAAAAATTAAAAAATGTCGTAAAATTATTTACATTAACTTTTCAAATATAATAATATAATAAATACCCCCTCAAGCAGCTGCTTGCCACAGAGTTCTGACAGGAGCCTGTCAGTTTATATGCCATAGTACGTCTGTGAGGATGGCAGGACCTCAGCAGAAAAACAACACACACAACCATGCCTTACCCGGGGCTCGAACCCAGGTTCCTTAGATCAGTAGCCAAGCGTGCTAACCACTCGGCCATGGGAATGCATTTCAAACATACCTCTGTTACATTAAATGGTGTGAAATAATACTTCTTATTCGAATTATAATTAATTTCTGAGTTAAATTCAAACGTTAGGCATTGCTGTTGTTAAATATTCAAATTTCCACAACTCTTAAAATACTAAGATAAATATTGTTTGAAAATCAAGATTTAGATAGCTTTGATTCATATCTTTAATTTATCTTTGATCCCCATTCTGTCACAACACTCTTTTTTAGAAGTTGGATTGCTTTACCTCTGAGCGGCACTTTTTTTGCACACAATGGGCTAAATGGCTAGGTCACAAGGACCCCGAAGGCTCAGAGAAGGTTATGTGAGGGGACCCACTGGAATAGCTGTTGGGAGACAGATGGTAGCCTCCCGTCAAGGCCATCCAGTGTGTTCTTTAACTTGCACAGGGTATGGCTCTCTCCTGCACACGGGACCACGGCTTAACGTCACATCCAACGGACGGCGGCCTTTCCAAGTCCATCGGTGTCCCCTACTGACCGTGGGCAAGGCTGGGAGTTTTGCGGAGATAAATCTCAACGCTGACCCAGGGGGGACTCGAACCTGGGAACTGCAGATTACGAGCCTGGCACGGTACCTTTTTAGAAGTTATACAGCTTCGAAGTTAGCTTCCACTGACAGAACATAAGAGGGAGGTGGTCACAATTCAGTGAACACAGTGTATATCTAGATGGCTGTGCTATGATCCACCTGTTTCCATACTCTCAACAGATTCTTAAAAGTTGCAGCACTATTGGCCCCAGTTTATTTCTCCAATATCTGTTGCATAACCCCCAATGTAATTAGATTGAAAAGCGTGCTTCAAAGCAAACCTTTCAAAATGAAATTGCTATGTGCAAACGAATTAAAAAACATTACCTGATAACACTACGATGAACAAACGAAATTTAATTAGTAAATGCTAATATGTAGAGTAATGTTGCTGTTGTTGCTTACTTGTCCCAAGCAAACACATTTCCAGAGACAAAAGAATCAAGAACAATTGATTTCTTCCTCCTTTTCTATGCAAAATATTTCTTTCTATCAAGCATTACATGTTTCTCAAGTCCTTCTACAAATCTGCATTATCCAATTTAAAGAATTTGAACTATGCTAGAAGATATATAGCAATGCAACATATTTGAAATACAAAAACGTATACACGGAGGAAGGCTTGAAAGATATGAAATAAAAGTCATTCTCAATACAATGAATATTCAATATAAAATATAACTTTTGGCATGTAATTTCTACTAATCAGAACTTCGGAAGGAACATTGCAAATTATTTTCGGATTCAGAATAATGTAGAAATATACGTTTGATTCTCGAATGCCACGAAATTCGGTATCAGGAGATTTGATTTAGTTCTTAGACTTCTACATGAATACAGCCTTGTTTCGAAATATCTCTTGTTGGAATAATGCTTTGTAGAATAGAGTTAGAGTGAATATATTGAGAAAGGAATATACAAAGATGTTATGCGTATTCATTCTAGATTTGGAAAAACGTGATTACATTTCAATGCGATAATATTATCCAATCTTGTTGATTTACTAAAATATATTCTGTTTCATACAAAGGATGGAGATGTAAAATCTGCAGAAGAAAAAAGCAGTAGGCAATGAAAAGCTGCCACACCTACACGCATTCTAGCAAGAACAACTCGCAGATGTAATACTCCGCTACAGGAAAAAGTTCCATGCCTTATGCATGAAATAGTGCTCTTTCTAACGTAATCATTATCATTAGTTAACAAACGAAAAAAATCTGGGCGAAACGTAATATATCTATTCATAACGCTTACTTCATTCGCAGCTTTCCACAGTACTAGTCACAACATACTACTCCATTCAAAAAATAGGCGACTGCAGCGCCCCCATATATTTCGGACACTTTTCGAGGGATAATTCCCGATCCACAGCAGCTAGAAACCGGAACTTTTACACAAACAGGGTTAGAGCAAAGTGGGACCACCACACCAAATTTGGGACCGATCGCTCAAATAGCTGCGGAATCACAGGATACTGACAATTTCTACCACTGATGACGTCACACGTGTTCGCCGCCAGCCCGTTTGTTCTTTCACCCGGAATTACGGCTCTTGTATAATATGATGTATAGTTTGTGGAAGTAAGCATTTGAAAATGTTTTTGTTTTCGGCATTGTAAGGTACACGGTGATGATGATGTTACATAATTTCTTTCACACCATTATGTATTTAAATATACAGTATTTGCATGGCTTTAACTACGCCTATTACCCAGCTTGTGACATTTTTTAATTTATTTATTCATTGATTGTTTGATGAGTGCATCTTATGAACCAAATTGACCTTTTTTTTAGGCGAAGTATATCCCTACTGCCCTCGGTCAGTAGGGGATATTGATGTACCTGGAAAGCCCACCGTCCAACGGATGGGACATAAAGCTGTGGTCCCTCCCGGTTGAGGAACTCTGATTACTCAGCTCTGACTTGTTAGGCTGTTTTATCACCCAGATGTACTTTTGTGCATAGAATGGGCTAAGTGGCCAGGTCACAAAGGCCCAAAGGGCTCAGAGCTATATACTAGAAGGGTGTCCATTTGACAGTAGGTTAGGAAACAGATGGAAGTCTGTCGTTAAAACTATCATATGGGGTATCCATATCATAGTCTGTTATATCATACCCGGATAGTGTATTAACAGATTAATTAAATTTCAAATACAAAGACATTTAAACTAAAATTTAATAATCTCAAATTCTTCCGGTAGGTATTTATTTTTAAAATATTGATAATTAATTTTAAACGTCTATGAAAAGTTAGTCGTAATGAATAAATTATTTTATTATAAAATATTTACTATATATAGCATTTAGTTATATTTTTGACAAATTAAAAAACTTTAATTTTTATGCATAATTAATTTCCTTCCTTATAGTCAACGGCTTTGTGGCTTTGTACAAATAGAGCCACTTAGATTTTACTAGACTTGGACAGTGTACTAACAAAAGTAATAATTTTTAATATATAGCTATTCTAATTTTAATATTATATCTTAAAACAAGATAAGTAGTTATTTAGTTTTAAAAAGATTGTAACTTCTTTTAAAATATTAATAAAGATTTAAATAAAGTTGCAATAAAAGCATTTTATTTTATGAAATTTAAAACAAGTAGCTTGTAAATATAGACAAATATAGACAAATTAAATCGTTTAAATCTTAACTCATTTAATTTGCTTTCTTTTTTTCTTCCCTTCATTGGTTCAACCACACTGTCCTGGCCCGGTCCTGTCCAGACTCCTTTCATTTCTCTTTTTTACATGCGCCTTAAATTCGGTACTTCTCTTGGAACTTCTGATGGATCTGATAATGGCGGCTGATTTGGATTTGATATTGTCAATGGAATACTAATGGAACAAACCACTGAGAAATGATATTAGATACAATTGAAGCTGATATTGAAAGTGGAAAAGCAAGATGAAGTGGCCATAGGGTTAAAAGCAGATCCAGATTTACAAAAAAATGAAATAAAAAACGCAATCGAACAGAAAAAAAGTAAAAAATGAAGTGTGTGTGGGGGGAGGGGGGGGGCAAGAGAATAGATTTTTCAGATGGGTCCCCTCCCCCAATCTTCTCTGAACCCTCAGGGTTCTTGTGATCTGTCCATTTAGCCCTTTTTAGAACATTTTATCCTCGGTTTTAGAGACAGAGATGGCTCAATTGGTAGCACGCCAGGCTCCAAATCTGCAGTTCCCAGGTTTGAGTCCCACCTGGGCCAACATTGAGATTTATCTTCGCAAAACTCCCCACCCGGCCCTCGGTCAGTAGGGGACACTGATGGGCTAGGAAAAGCCGCTGTCCATCGGATGGGACGTTAAGCTATAGCTCCGTGGGCGGGAAAGCCATACCCTGTGCACCTTTAAAAGCACGCTGGATGGCCTTGACGGGAGGTACTCTCTGTATCCTAACAGTTGTCCAGTGGGTCCCCTCCCCCAATCTTCTCTGAACCCTCAGGGTTCTTGTGATCTGTCCATTTAGCCCTTTATGCGCAAAAAAGTGCCGCTCAGATGTAAAAAAACACAACTTGTTTTATGCTATCAGAATTTTTATGAATTTAATTGGTCAATAGGGGACACCGATGGGTTAGGAAAGGCTGCTATCCATAGAATGGGACGTTACGCTATGGTTCCGTGGGCGGGAAAGCCATACCCTGTGCACCTTTAAAGAACACGCTGGATAGCCTTGATGGGAGGTACTCTCTGTATCCTAACAGTTGTCCAGTGGGTCCCCTCCCTCAATCTTCTCTGAGCCCTCAGGGTTCTTGTGATCTAAATATAAGTGAATATCTAAAAATCTCAGGGTCCTTGTGATCTGGCCATTTAGCCCTTTATGCGCAAAAAAGTGCCGCTCAGATGTGAAAAAACACAACTTGGTTTTATGCTATCAGAATTTTTATGAATTTGATTGAACTAATAAATTGATTGATTATGGTAAATGGGGTATGACTCTATCCTGGACGTCTCATCCGAGGAACAGAGGTCTTTTTTAATCTCTCCTTTAATTCCTCTTTTAATCTCTCTCGGTTTCTCATCCGAGGAACAGAGGTCTTTTTTAATCTCTCCTTTAATTCCTCTTTTAATCCCTCTCGGTTTCTCATCCGAGGAACAGAGGTCTTTTTTAATCTCTCCTTTAATTCCTCTTTTAATCTCTCTCGGTTTCTCATCCGAGGAACAGAGGTCTTTTTTAATCTCTCCTTTAATTCCTCTTTTAATCTCTCTCGGTTTCTCATCCGAGGAACAGAGGTTCCGTCAGTGTTCTCTTTCTCACCGAGGACTGAATGAGAATTTGGGGCGAAAATCTGAAAGCAAAAAAGTTGAATCGTTAGATTACAAGTTTTGCGCTCTACCAACTAAGGCATCCCCCGTCTGAACTTATTAAGGTTGGGTTGGGTTGATTTACCACCGAGCAGCACTGTTTTATTCATAATGGGCTAAATGGGCAGGTTACAAGGACCCCGAGGGCTCAGAGAAGGTTTGGGGGAAGGATACCCACTAGACTAGGGGTTCTCAACGTGGGGTACGCGGTAAAGTTTTTGGGGTACGTCGTGAGAGCTCAAAAGTCGCTAGATCTAGTAGCAAAGTCAGTGTTTTATTTTATTCCCATTGTTATACTATAACTATTGTTTTATCTATCTGTACAAGGGGTACGCCAGTTACATACACATTTCCAGGGGGTACGTGAAGCATAAAAGGTTGAGAATCACTGCACTAGACAGCTGTTAGGAGACTGATGGTAGTATCCTGTGAAGCCCATCCAGCGTGTTCTTTAACGTGCACAGGGTAGGGCTCTTTCTCTCACGGGGACAAGGCTCAACGTCCCATCCGACGGATGACGGGGTTTCTAAGCTCACTAGCGTCCCCTACTGACATTGGGCAGGGAAGGGAGTTTTGCCAAGATATATCTCAACACTGGTGTAGCTGAGACTCGAACCTGGGAGCTACAGATTACAAGCCTGGAGCTGTATCGACTGAGCCACCCCGTCCTACTTATTCAGGAAAACAGAAATAAAACTGCAACTACTTAAAAAGAATAGTTTGAGGTTATCTTACTTCATAAACGTGATGACTCCAACACTAGAAATGTTCTCCACAAGGAGCTTCCACGTGTCCATGATCAATTCCTTTTGCTGTGATGTCAAGTCAGGACACTGAGAGGATGCGGATGGTGAAGATGCGGCTTCTCCTGAAGTGGATGTTATAGGTGGGCATTGCACCTTTACAGATCCATTATAATGAGAGTCACATGCTGCACCGTCTTGGCATGGTTTTAAGGAACCACCCTCGGTTGCACCCACCGTTGCCGCTTTTGTATACCTGCAACCCATTTTGTTTACTGGTGATATTTGATCTTGACAGGTTATCACATAGAGGTGAGGAAAAGCATCTTATTTAGTTATAACGTTACAGCTTTCTGGGAGGTAGGAAAAGCATTTTTTTTTTGTCTTTTCCTTCCCCTTTTTGCTTTTTCAAGAAAACAATTGTACAAAGTCTTTAGCGGTAACTATTCCGAATTCTGATGAATTTCACTTTTCAAGTCGTTATTTGGTCTTTATGAATCTCTTTTTTCGTGAACTTTAAACAATTCTCTTGGTTTCAAAGAAATTGATGATAATTATGTAATGTAATCCTCGTGCAGACAATTTCGAAACGTAATTCTCAGCTGTGCAGGATAATATTGTTTAGTAAAAGTTGCTGCATTTTCAAAAGGGATTTGATCTTGACAAGTATTGTGTCATTACCTTCAAAACAGGAAATTATTTTACAATGGCTATTAAGACTTTTGCAAAAAATACTTGTCTTAATTCGAAGACAATTTTGTGCATTTTTCTTCAAAACAACATACTAGTATATTTCAATAGTAATTACACAAAATAAGAGTCCAACTTCAATTCTTTAGAAATTTACAGATAGTATTAGAGCTAACGTACAATTCTTCTTGGGTAATAAATCTTATCAAACAGATTGTGATTATTACAAAATAAATGCTAATCTCTTTTCCACTTAACAGTAATATTTTCCCGTTCACGCAATATTATTAGTTCAGTTCAAGCAACATTTAGTCGATCTGTAATATCTTGCTAAAGTTCAGCTGTATTCCTTTTCTTTAAAAGACAGATGAAAATGGTTTTTGAAAAAACTAAATCAGTGAAAACCCAGCTAAAGTTATATTGGTAATCTTCATATGCATTAAATGGTAATAACCTACTTCATACCCATTTAGCACTGGAAATGCTGCAGTACATTTAAATTTATGCGTGAAATATAGCTTGATCCTTCACACTAAATATTACAGTTTACTAATCAACCAAAGCTCATTTAATGTTACAGCTGTATTAATTTTTGATCACATTGTAGCTACAAATGATGACTTATGATGTTGTATTTTTCCTGTTGAATATTTCTAACGTACAAATTTAATTCTTTTATACAGTCAAGATATGCTTCTTGTAACATCAAAAATAGTGAATTTTATAAAAAATTTCTTTCTTTAATAACCTAACCTTTTTTAATGCATTCTTATTAATAATTAATTTTAAATATGTTTCTTTTAAAAACAAGCTAATCCAGAATTTGGTGCATTAAAAAACTATTAACATTTTGCTACTGTTAACAGTCATTACAATTTTAAAAGTCCTTGATTTCTTAAATTCTTCGTATAAGTTTATTTACTTATTGTCGCTTCCCTATTTAAAAAAAAACAAGAAATTATCATTGATATATTTACAAAACACAGACAAGAAAGGTGGTGAATATGAGGTTCATATTTGTCACAAAATACGTTTTCCTCTAGATGCAGATTTTTTTTGACACAAATGTATAGTTGTCATTCGTTGAAAAAGTTATATAAAATATTACTTTTTATTCAGGAATATATCAATTGATCATATGCACTGTACGTTTAAGTCAATACAACCCTAAAAGCAAAATATTCATCAGAATCAGCAACAGCATGACTGCTTCTTTTGATCAAAATTAACGGAAGGAATTCGGTTTCTTTCCACGATAGCATAAAATAGAGAAATTATTGAATTTTCACCTATATACTAGCCCCAGGAGGTAAAATGAATCAAAAATATTTTGAATTCCTCAGAGTGAAGTAAAACTTGGAAGAATCACTTATTATATCCAAATGTCTCCTTCGATGATAAAGAAACTGTTGCTTTTCGAAAACTTCTCAAAATCGCCGAATTTTTTAAAGCATTTCATTTAGATAGTTTGAAATTTTCTTCAATGTTTTTCTCCCATAGGGGCTTCCACAGCTCTCTATTCTAACACTATAATTAACACTGTAACACTAATCTAGCCAACAATGTCGAACACTTATTACTTTCAACAATCCGACTTTATCACCAACAACAATTCTTTGACATTCACCACTCCCCAGTATCAAATTATTACATCTCGAAACAACAGCATCGTCCAATTTGGACAACAACCTGTCCCTAGGACTTACGACTGGACTTCACACTTGCGGCACAATAACATCGCTGAACTTAACACTCCTCCCACTACTTGCTTATGAGAATCTCATCGGCTGTCCACATTGCTTATATCGCCCGACGGGAGGAAAAGAGGGCGCTCGTGGCTCCGGCACGCGCATCGCCATGGCAACATGAGGTTCCACTGGTAGTCAAGCCGAGGAGTTAGTCGCGAATTGATGTTTCAGATGGTTGCGAACTGTGCAATGTAATTACTACTTCTGCAACTTGGTTGGATGTTGGACTTAATTTAATCCTTTCGAGACTTTGGACAGAGGGAATGCTTTCCTCAGCTCTTTTTGTTCTTCTCTGCGTTGCGAACATTCCTGGCGATATTTTCCTGAGAAACTCTTAAATATACCGTTGCGTTCCGTTGTCACTATCCAAGAACTTTTTCTTTCCCTGGTTGTGACTGAAGTCTACAATAACTTCTTTCTCATTTTCATTTTGCTTAGCTTTTTTATTATGTATGTCTTAGACTTCACAATATTACCTAGAACAAAATTTGCAATTAACGCTCCCCCCCCCCCCCCCCCTACAAACCTCTCATATTTATTTCTGTTATTATTACTGGTCAGAAATCAGAGATCAGAGTTTCAAATTAATCTTTATAGTAATTTATATCTATAAATATACATTATTTATAAAGAAAAAATTATTCGTATAAATATATATTAACATTATTATAACGCTTTTACATTTCGAAAATGTTTTTTCTAGATAATATATGTTTATAACATAAATTAATATCAAGACTGATTTTAAAACTTGCCAGTAGACATAACAGAAGTAAGCATATAACGAATTTGCAAATATTTAAGTACGCTGACAGGCTCTTGTCAGACCTCTGTGGCAAGCAGCTGCTTGACGGGGGTATTTATTTTTTTTATTTATTATGCTGACGTCAACTTACTGGAACGGCCTTCTGTTCTAGACGATGATTTAGACCATTTCTTTTTAAACTCTCAAACATATGTAAAAGAAGTATAATAATTAAACTCTTATTACTATTTCAAGAGTATATACACTTCTACCGTATAGTAAATAAAATTCTGATATACAAATTATTGTGTAAATGTTTTATGAAGCAATTTCCCTTCTCCCGTTCTTGTTATCCTGTTGTTTATGAAACAACTAACGGTTGACTGCCGTGGCTTTTATTGTTCCTGAGAAACATCTACTTGAGTCTTGAATCTTGAGGTTTTATGTGAAATAAATTACTTTTAAGACAAACCACAGAGGTCTGACAGGAGCTTGTTAGTATAACGTGTCATAGGTAAAGTTTATAAGCAGAGCAAATCTGAAGGTGACGCGTATTAGAAACAAATATCCATGCTTTATGCAGGATTTAAACCAAAGTTCCTTTGCAACGTATCAAAGTATGCTAACCGCTCAGCCACTGAAGGCATAAAATTGCTTTGTTTTTGATTTCATATAAAAGTTTTGTGTATTAAAAATATAAAGGATTAATGAAATCATTAGAGAGTTGTTGCAGAAAAACACAAACGAAACCCCAAAGGATAACTACCTAAAGGTTCTGTAACCGTCATCGTTATCATCATCACCACAAACCTCATCCTTCTACCTCATCATCACTCCTTTTCGTGATCTCCCTCCTCATCCTCATCCTAATTATCATAATCATCGCTTTCACGGAGGAACTACGGGAATTTAACGGAGATTGTGCTAAGGGGCGCCGAGAGCTAATGCGGGCCCCGGTGCAAAATATATGACGAACTCCTCTCGTGGGTGTGTCTGCATATATTTGCGTTTGTCTATGTGTGTGCTACCCTATGTAGATATGAGAGTTAAAAGCAATAATTCATCCCTTAGGAAACATTGACTCTATTTATTGAAAAAATAACAAGTTAATCTTCAATAACTAAAACAATTTAATGAATACATACCGGCGTATTCTGCCGGGCCCTTGATTCACCTATTTTCTCGTCGGGTCTGATTGTGTTATGGACCAAACGAGTGATTCACATATAGATTAATTAGTTGGACGAATGTAAGAAGAAGAGGGATGGATGGATGGATGCATCAATCAAGGGAGGGGGAGCAAGGTCTAAGAAAAGTCATCTAAAGAAAAGTAGAAGGAAATTAAGACGGAAAGAAAAATAAGAAAAACCAAAAGGAGAAATTCAGTAATTAAATAAACAAAGATAAAAATGATTTATTTGCTAGGAGAAAAAGCGATAGATGGAGAGAGAAAAACAAGAAATAATGAAGGTCAAAAACAGAATGAAAGTTTTTTTAATGAAGAATTATCTAAATGGACAGGTCACAGAATCCCAAAGTCAAGAATAGCATTAAGGCCTAGTGGTCAGCTCTAAAAACCAAATTCAAACCTCTCATCAAGGCCATACAGCGGGTAATTCAGTTGCATGAGTTTGGCCTGCGCTACACGCTAGCCATATCATACTCTAAAATCCCATCTGGTGAACGGCAACCTGTCATTGTCAAACTATTTCCTCATTCCTACTGAAGAAGCAAAAAATAAACCTAGACACTGGTACAATATATTTTAACTTATAAACTAGGTTATGAGCTTGACGCTTTTTTGTTTGCACCTAGGGCTCTAGTAACAGATGAAAGAACGAAATTGAGAATGGGAGATGGAGAAAAATTAAGAATTGGTTGGTTGTTAGGGGTTTTATGAAGAAAAATAAAGAGAGAAAAAGAGAAGAAACAACTGTTAAAAACAGGAACGGAGGAAAGAAAGAGTGATATAGAGAAAAAAGGAAAAAGAAAGAGCGACAAAGAAAAGGGAAAAGAAAGTAGAAACTTTCGTAAAATGTAAGTGGAAATAGGTAGGAAGAGTGAAAATAAAGATAAAAAAGAACAGGTAGAAAAGAGCGACCGAGGAAAAGTGAAAATAGATTAAAAAAAATGATGAAATAAAGAAATAAACTAAAAAATAAACGAGAAAAATAGTAAGGGAAAAAAAAGATAAAAAATAAAATATATATAGTATAAGAGATAAGAAATAAAAGAAACACAGGTTAGTAACAATAAATAAAAAAAGGAAGAGTGATAGAGAAATGTAAATGGGAAAAAAGAAAAAGCGAAAAGTAATATAAAGGGATATTAAAAAAAAATCAATTAAGGAAAATGAAGAGGAAAGTAAAGAAAGAATGGTAGGAGAAATAAAGGAGCGAAAGAAAGATGAAATAAAGAAAAACGGGAAGAAAGAGCTATCAAGGAAACACAAGGAGAAGAAGAAGAACAGTAGTAGATGAAAAGATGAAGAAAAAAGTTAAGATCGATCAAGAAAATTAAATTGATGGAGCGGAAGAAAAGTGAAAGAAAAATAAAAAGAAAAGGGGAAAATCGAGAGCGATAAAAAAATAAGGGAAAAATTATAAAGAAACTGAAGAGGAAAGAAAAGAAAGAAAATGAGTGGAAAAATAATGAAGAGAAATAGCTATAGAGAAGAAAAAAGTGAAACAACAATAAAAAAACTTTTGACCTCCATTTTTTTCTTGTTTTCCTCTCTACAGCTGTCACTTTTTCTTCTAGCAAAAAAGTCATTTTATCTTTGTTTATTTAATTCCGCCTTTTGGTTTTTCTTATTTCCATTTCCGTTTTAATTTCTTTCTACTTCTTTTCTGTTATAGATGAAAATAAACAGAAAGAGAAAAAGTAAAAAAAAAGACGAAAGATTCAGTGTCATGAATTTATTTTTTTTTGTATTCAATTTTGCAAAAGAAACAAAAACTTATATTGATACGCTTATGCAGTTGATGTTTTTAGGATAACAAATATTTCTTTGCAATTGAAAGAGAATCTAGATAGACAGATATAAGCTGTATTATATAAACTAATATATTTTTTTCGAATCCCTAGAACTCTGAAGGCAATATTTCCCTCATAGCCAATACTTCAAAGCAGCTTAAATGAAATTTGAACGGTTGGGTTGGGTTGTTTTACCTCTGAGCGGCACTTTTTTGCACACCATGGGCTAAATGGCCAGGTCACATGGACCCTGAAGGCTCAGAGAAGGTTGGGGGAGGGGACCCACTGGAACAGCTGTTGGGAGACAGATGGTAGCCTCCCGTCAAGGCCATCCAGCGTGTTCTTTAACGTGCACAGGGTATGTCTCTCCCGCACACGGGGCCACGGCTTAACGTCCCGTCCGACGGACGGAGGCCTTTCCAAGCCCATCGGTGTCCCCTACTGACCGTGGGCAGGGCGGGAAATTTTGCGGAGATAAATCTCAAAGCTGACCCAGCTGGGACTCGAACCTGGGAACTACAGATTACGAGCCTGGCGCGCTACCGACTGAGCCACCCCCGCCCCAATTTGAACGGTATGTCTTCTGTTATCTATGCAAGACGTCAGTCTGCTGGCGAGATTTAGTAATGAATTTTAAACTAACAACGAAACGGAAAGAAAAAGCCTCGAACCCATAATAAGAGCTTTAAAAATGTTCTAGAAAAAGGAAAAGATCCTCCTTCTATTTCTCATCATCATCATCCTCAAGCAGCCATGGGCTACGGAGGTCCAACCAGACCGCGCAGTTTAATTCTCCAAGCATATCTGTCCTGAGCTACATCTGCTGCATCCGGCCACTGCACACCAATTCTAACAAGGTCCTGTTTGACATTGTCTGCCCACCGCATCCTAGGTCTCCCCCTTCTTCTGACGCCTCTAGGCACACTGTTCATAACCTTATTCGCCAATCTATAACTATCCATACGGGCAACATGGCCAAACCAGCGGAGTCTCTCTCTGCACAATATGCTGCTTAAAGGAGGTTGCAGACTCCTTTGCCTAACCTCATCATTAGTTACAAAGTTAAACCACCTAATACCCAAGATACTGCGTAAGCATCTAGAATCAAAAGCTTCTAGTTTCCTGTTATCTTGCTTACACAGCGTCCAAGTTTCACTACCATAACTAACCCTAGAAAGTACCAAACTATTATACAGTCTAATTTTAGTCTTAAGGTGTATACGCCTATTTCTCCACAATCTCCATAGATTCTTAAAAGTCCCAGCAGCAATACCTATTCGTCTGTTAATCTCATGTCGCACATCACCAGTATCAGTTACGCAGCTCCCAAGGTAATTAAACTGTGACACTTGCTCAAGACTGCAACCATTCAGATTAACTGAATCACAACCTGCCTGACCAATTTTCATCACTTTAGTTTTCTCTCTGTTTATAACCAAACCTACTGTACTACCAGTCTCATCAACAGTTCGAATGAAAGAGTTCATCTCATCAACATCATTTGCCAAAAGGGCTAAATCATCAGCATAATCTAAATCAGAAATTTTCGTATCTCCAGCCCATTTAAGGCCAAAATCTTTCCCTTGAACTGAATTTCGCATAACATAATCAACAACCAAACTAAAGAGAAAAGGAGACAAAATGCACCCTTGTCGAACACCAGAAGTAATGCTAAACCAATTGCTACAAGACTTGCCAACTCTCACACATGACTCAGTGTTATTATAGAGAGCTTTCGTTATGTTAACTAACTTGTTTGGTATACCATATGATCTCACAATCAACCACAAATTATGACGATCAACAGAGTCGAAAGCCTTTTTGAAATCAACAAAGCTAGCAACCAAAGGTTTTTGAAACTCTAAACATTTCTCAAGAATCTGCCTAAGTGAAAATATCTGATCTACACATCCCCTACCACTTCTGAATCCACATTGCTCATCACGCAATTGCCTGTCAACCAGATTCTTAATTCTATTAAGCACAATCATGGAAAGAACTTTACCTGGAACTGAGAGTAGGCTGATACCCCTATAGTTATCACAAGAACTGCGATCATCTTTTTTGAAAATAGGGATAATAATAGCTCTGGTAAAATCTTTAGGAACCATGCCTTTATCATAAAAGTTATTCAAAATTTCAGTCATCCAAATGGTAACTGAAACATTCCCAGCTCTAAGCATTTCCGTAGTAATTTCATCAACCCCTGCGGATTTATGAAGTTTAAGTTTAGAAATAGCCAAACTAACTTCAGATTGTGTTATAGGGCCAACATTAAAGCCAACAATGCATCTATCATCATTGCAAACAATGGGAGTAGAACTAACCACATTGTTTAGAACATCACTGAAATGCTCAGCCCACCTAGCCATGACAGAATCCTCACCTTCTATAACCTTGCCTTGTTTATCCTTCAATCCCTGTATACCTGTTCGTTTTCTACCACACAAAACATTAACTATCTGGTACAGCTCTCTGCTGTTGTGCTGTCTAACTGCTTCCTCAGCTTTGTCAGCAAGGCCATCAAGCCAAAGATTCTTATCAGTAGCTAACTGACCCTTCACACGTTTATTAAGTTCTTTGTAATGCTTTCTATTAGGACTAGCAGGGTACTGATTAAGGACATTCCTGCAGTTCCTTCTTTCTGAAATAAGCTCAAGTGCCTTATCACTTAAATAATTCTGCCTCCTCTGCTCCTTTTTCCCTAAAAGAGTACTGTTAGTTTCCAAAAAAAGCCTGTTTAAAATGGTCCCATTCTTCCTCAACTTCAGTATTAAGCAAACCATGACTGTCATAATGACTAAGTAACCTATCATGGTAAGCTTTAGCTATAACTGGGTCTTTCAGAGCTTCAGTATTAAAGGTAAATTTTTTAACCATAGCACAACACTTTTTAAGTTTAAGTTGCAAGACACTTTTAACAAGGTAATGGTCAGATCCAATTTCAGCTCCCCTATATGCCCTGGTATTTCTAACAGAACTAGCCCATTTGCTGTTAATTAATATATAATCAATCATATTCTTATGCAGCCCATCAGGTGAAACCCATGTGTGTTTATGTATGTCGCGGTGTTTGTAATATGTGTTAGTTATTCTGAAACCATTTAGTTTACTTACCTGTAGGAGACGTTGCCCATTGCCATTGCAGCTACCAATACCAAAAGGGCCTATTACTCCTCCCCAAAGGTCAGAGTCGGTACCAACTTTGGCATTGAAGTCACCAAGAACAAGGGTAATATCTCCTTTCTTGACAGAATTCAAAATATCCTGAAGTTGTCTGTAAAACCTATCCTTCTCATCCTCATCAGAATCCTCAGTGGGGGCATAACAGCAGATAACATTCAAGTCTTTAATGCTTGTCTGAAATTTTGCTGTAAGAAACCTTTCATTTATGCACTCATATCCTAGAAGAGCATCACTAGCATGTCTGCTGAGCAGCAGACCCACGCCTTGGTGATGCTTTCCATCCTCCCTCCCTGTAAAGAGAAATTTAAAGTTATTTTTAAGTATCTCACCTTTACCTGTCCATCTGGTCTCTTGCAAGCCTAGAATATCTAGGTTATAGCGCTGGAATTCCTGCATGAGGACATCAAGAGAATAATCTCTATGTAATGTCCTCACGTTCCACGTTCCTGCAGAGAGAAAATGATTAGTAGGATTTTTAAAGAAATTAGGTTTATTGAGATTGGTAGGGCCAACAATATTAAACAGCCCCCTGATCGCAGGCATGGGGCAAAGACCTGTTCCTCCTCCGCTAAAGGCTGAAGTCACCGATGCTGGTAGGAACATCAGGCACCACCTTTTCAAGTGGACTTTTTCAAGAACCATATGGCCTGCCTGAGACACATTACTCCAGTTTAGGCTTGACGATGCCCAACTAGCTAAGTAAGGTTCAGGTACCTGCGATGGCCTCTGATTAGGATTATCCACCAGCTGATATAAGGTATCCCATGCCTCTGTTCACTTAGAGCTGGCAACCCAGAAGTAAACAGAAAACACAGCGGCAGACTCTCCCTCAACAGAGGCCCACCAGTGCAGCAAGTCCAGGATCCATAATCAAGCTCAAATCCATAAACAAGTCCAGTCTAGTAGGTATAAATGGTCAGCACCAGGACCCTGTGAAGTTGACCACTCCTCAGCAGGGTTGAAAAAAAAGAAAAAAGTGGCCATAGATAACCAGATCAGTAGGCCATACTGAACTGGCAGCCCTCCCCTTTCGTTCCCTTCCAAAAGAGAATATCTCTTTTGAAAGGTAGTAACGGCCTGCACCACGAGAAGGCGGGGTCGGACATTAGGTGCTAGACCTGGCCGGTTCTGTGCATCATCACTGGGGATTGGTGCACAGCTCTCCTTCCAGTTTACGCCTAGCTACCATTACCCCTACATAAAAATTTTATTTATAGATAAACAAGTAAACCTTGCAGTTAGGAATAACATACTTTGTAATATGTATTGGACACTATAAAAGATTAACTCTTATACAAAGTTTAATGTTGAAAGTGAAGCTGGCTTGTCGAGCAGTATGTAAAGGATGGGGACTGGAATACCCGAAGTTCTGATTCCTCCTACCTGAATTCGGGTTGTAGGGATTCACCAGTTTTCACTGGTGTCTGAATGTATTTTGGATTGTAGATGTGGGAAACGTTATGAAATTTCGAATCTAGAAGATCCTTTGAGGCCAAAAGTCAAATTTAGTTGTACCAATTTTTTGCTTGAGAGCAAAAAATTGGCTGCTGTGGATGACAATATGAAAGGTGAAAACTGGGATGTGTGCTTCTCAGAGGTAAAACAATTCAACCTAATCCCTCTATAGCTAATCCCACCCTATACAATATGTACAGTCGCTCAAAAAAGTATCCGAACACTATGATTTACTACAGAATTCAGAAAAAATATCTGGCAACGATTTTTTCAGAAATTAGTGATCTGGCAACCATCATGTCACGTGACACGATGGTTGCCAGATCACTAATTTCTGAAAAAATCGTTGCCAGATATTTTTTCTGAATTCTGTAGTCAATCATAGTGTTCGGATACTTTTTTGAGCGACTGTACGATACTCGTTTTTACATTAGTTCCTTCGGAAGTCGAATTTCTTCTCTTTACGTATTCTTTGTCTAGTTTGAACAGAATTTTACTCGTCGGACAGAAAACATTTTCATGTTAGTGGATTATTTTTCGTATTATCCATTTTGCGTTAAAAGAATATTTATGCATAAAAAAAGTACTGTCGCCATAAGTGATTAAACTTTAGGTTCCAGTTAACCGATATTTCGCCTCATCCTCTTTCATGTCAGATATTTTAGACCCCATTATTTTAATCAAAAAAAGATGCTTCTGATAAATACCAATAGTGATCTTAAATACGATTAATATAAAATTAATTAAATAAACTTGTCAAATATTTTCGACTGCATATAAAATACTATACCCATATCATATATTACCGACTGTATATAAAATATTATACACAATGTAATAAGGTACAGTCGCTCAAAAAAGTATCCAAACACTATGGTTGATTACAGAATTCAGAAAAAATATCTGGAAACGATTGTTTTAGAAATTAGTGATCTGGCAGATTCAGATCACTAATCTCTAAAACAATCGTTGTCAGATATTTTTCTGAATTCTGTAATCAACCATAGCGTTCGGATACTTTTTTGAGCGATTGTACACCTCTTCCACAATTACACGGCGCTTGATTCACACGGTTTCGATTTTATACGGTCAAAAAATGCAACCAGTTTCGATTTATACGGTGATCGACTTTAAGTTCGGTTTTACACGGTAAAGAAAATGTAACCAGTTTTGTTTTACACGATTATTGACTCGTTTTACACGGTACGAATTTTGAATTTTTTTATGTGTGTAGATATAATACCATCCTCTCAGATCTCCTACTGTGGCATATAAACTGACAGGCTCCTGTCAGACCTCTGTGGCAAGCAGCTGCTTGAGGGGGTATTTATTTTTTTATTATTTATGAAGAAGCAATAGTGTAGCCTCAAGGGGGATTATTCGACTGTTATCTCAAAAGAAAAAATCAACTAAGTGGTTTTATTGATACAATATATTTCGAAGAATAAATAGATAGTAATAAATTCCTATATTAATAAAATCTTCATCTCTAACAATTTACACTTATATTCTTTCGCTATAATCTTTTTTTTTAATTTCATCTAAATGAAATGAAGTTTGTTTTGAAGGGCAGCGAGATCTGACTTCCTAGACTCATTTTTTTAGATTAAGAAAAACCCTGTTTTATCTCATTTTTAGCAACAAGTTTAACCTTGTAGACAACTAATAGGTTAAATACAGATGATTCGTAAGTACACTGTGTCATAAAACATCTTATAACTAGTGGTTTATTTTGTAAAAATATTAAGTGTTAGTGCAAATGCTTAATTTTAATTTATATTCAGTTTATAAATATCCATTTTCAAATATCGTCTTCAAATTCGATAGTGGTAACTTAAAGTTCGATATTTTTCGTGACCAAAAGGAAATGTAAGAGAAATTAATATAAGCTTTTCTCAATTAGTGCTAATAAAGTACAAAATAATGTTACGTTAATACTTATTATTACTGCTGAACTGACATTTGAGATAAATATGTAAAAATGAAACTTTCAATGTATATTTTATTCATAACATAGATTTTGTTTCCGAACTGTCTTCCTTTTATTCCATAAGCTGTTGGTTCCATAAGCCTTTTATTCCATAAGCTGTTGGTTCCATAAGCCTTTTATTCCATAAGCTGTTGGTTCCATAAGCCTTTTATTCCATAAGCTGTTGGTTCCATAAGCCTTTTATTCCATAAGCTGTTGGTTCCATAAGCCTTTTATTCCATAAGCTGTTGGTTCCATAAGCCTTTTATTCCATAAGCCGTTGGTTCCATAAGCCTTTTATTCCATAAGCTGTTGGTTCCATAAGCCTTTTATTCCATAAGCTGTTGGTTCCATAAGCCTTTTATTCCATAAGCTGTTGGTTCCATAAGCCTTTTATTCCATAAGCTGTTGGTTTCGATTTACACGGTGATTTCTCGGAACCTATCTACAGTGATCTGGCAACCTTCGTGTCACGTGACACGAAGGTTGCCAGATCACTAATTTCCGAAAAAATCCTGCCAGATATTTTTTCTGAATTCTGCAATCAACATAGTGTTCAGATACTTTTTTGAGCAACTGTAGCAAGCCAATATTCCGGACAGCTGTCAAAAGCAACCATCAAACAAAAGCTTGTCAAATCGATTTTGTTTTTAACGATGTTCATTCAGCATTTGAAGAATTATGGAATCTGGAACAATTACCTCTAATGCTGCAATTCATGAGAATTTATTTCAAAATTAATTTAAATTTGAATGATAATTGTTATATGTTCAATCATTTACTAAAATATGAATGGTTATAGAAGTTGTATAACAATTTTTTTTTAGAAATATATTTAAAAGAACCATTAAGTGACGCTTTAACTATCACAACATTTCAATACTCAATGACATTTTAAAAAAAACTGGAGTTAGTAACTTTTTTTTAGTTCGTTTTAAAAAACACACCCACAAAAAAAACGAGCTAATGTTTCACTCTGTTGTCTACCTGTAGGCATCAAATTTTTTGTTTTTATAGATAAACAAAATTTTTTTGTGGTTTGGATAGTTATTGAGGAAATATTGCGATTCGCACTTTCGGAATCTTCCTATAATTGCGCCCTCTAATGGCGGAAAATGTTCAAAATTGCAAAATAATGTTGCAAACAATGTGTTACGTTAGGAAAGAAAAATTTTGGTTGGGAAATGTCAATATGATGAAGTTTGCATTGACAACAATGATTTTTTTCCTCTTTACCCCAAAGGGTTGGGTTGGGTTGTTTTACTTCTGAGCGGCACTTTTTTGCACACCATGGGCTAAATGGCCAGGTCACATGGACCCCGAAGGCTCAGAGAAGGTTGGGGGAGGGGACCCACTGGAACAGCTGTTGGGAGACAGATGGTAGCCTTCCGTCAAGGCCATCCAGTGTGTTCTTTAACGTTGGGTTGTTTTACCTCTGAGCGGCACTTTTTTGCACACCATGGGCTAAATGGCCAGGTCACATGGACCCCGAAGGCTCAGAGAAGGTTGGGGGAGGGGACCCACTGGAACAGCTGTTGGGAGACAGATGGTAGCCTCCCGTCAAGGCCATCCAGCGTGTTCTTTAACGTGCACAGGGTATGGCTCTCTCCCGCACACGGGGTCACGGCTTAACGTCCCATCCGACGAACGGCGGCCTTTCCAAGCCCATCGGTGTCTCCTACTGACCGTGGGCAGGGCGGGAATTTTGCGGAGATAAATCTCAACGCTGACCCAGCTGGGACTCGAACTGGGAACTACAGATTACGAGCCTGACGCGCTACCGACTGAGCCACCCCCGCCGCTACCCCCAGGGGAGGTAGGGAATGCAGTTTTTTTGTTTTAAGCAAAAATTGTTTGTTTTCAGAGATAAAGTGAAAATTAATTTTTGGGTCAGATAGGTATTGATTAACTATTATGATTCACATTTTTAGAATCTCTCAAAAACTTTAATTGCGCCCTCTGACAGTGGAAAATTTTGAAATAAAATTTTAAACGAATATTGAAAACGATCTATTTGGGCTAGAAGTTTGATATTTAAGTGGTGGAGTGGGTCTCTTCCTCCCAGTGTGGTTGGGAAAATTCACTTTTTGATTTGTGAGATTAATGAAAAATTCTTTTTGAGTTGAATAGATACTAACGAAGGTTCTTAGTTTTCAAATCCTTCAAATGGTCTTAATTTATCATCGTTTAGAGTAGGGGGTTCTCAACGTGGGGTACGCTGTGAGAGCTAAAAAGTCGCTAGATATATTGTTGCGGATCACAAAAATGGATAGCCACTGAGCGTGAGTATTAAAAGCTATATTTCAAAACCAAATTCAATACAAGGTAAATTGTTACAAAGGAAATATGGATGAAGTATCTTATTAACAAATCAACTATTAACATGCACAAGTCATCAATCTTCCTGCGTAGAGCACACAATATCAGCTCTGTGTATTTTACTAAATACTACCTTTTACTTGATTTACCAGGTCACCCGAAGATCTTCACTCGTAAACCAATTCTCGTCCTGTGCTAATAACTGTTCACACACTAGCCGAACAAAAAGACAGTCCGTGTAGACATTCGAAGTTAGCCATAAAAGTTCCCACTTTTATACTTCCGTGTATACACAACACATCAAGTTACTTCTTGATACTTAACGATAAAAGATCCCACTTTTATCCTTCCGCGTATACACAACACATCAAGTTACTTCTTGATACTTACGCGCACTCTCTCAGAACAGCTCACCGTCCATTTTCGAACTCACGACCGTTACAACACAACGACCGTTACCGCTCCACTCTTCTTCTCCAAATTCTCCCAAAGTTCTTATTCGTTCGCTGAAACTTTGCTTTCGGTTGCCAGATTCTTCTGTCGTAACACTGCCCCCTTCCTAGGTCTTGTTCGTCCCGAACAATTCTGGATTCCAAAGTTTCTTAAGTTCTTCGATGAAACGGGGCTAAACGATCCACGTGAACCACCTTGCACTTTGTAGCTGGACGTCGACGAATGCGGTATTCCACGTCTGTGTCAAAATGAAAGCGAATCTCATTATGACTTAGATTTCCCTTCTGACTGAAGCCTCGTCCACAAATATAATACGTGTAAGGCCTATAGCCCTTGTGAACACGTTTATGTCTCCGCAGGGAGAAGAATCGACTAAGAGTTTTCGTGCAAAACCTGTAAAAAGTTTTCTTCTTTGTCGAAAGTTTTCTTCTTTGGATTTTTACTTCTATCAACAGTAACAAGGAATGAAAGTCATTAGTGACATAAAATCTAGGGAGGAGTTTCATCTTCCAGTCTGACCCTTTTGTCAGTTGACTTTCACTTAATTCAGAACTGTCGTGATGAACCTTCAGCCATATTTCACCTGATTCAATTTGATCCCCAAGGTGCTTCACAAATATAATATCAGCTCCATAATTCTTTTTAGCGCTTCGGTCCATCTCCTCCTTCCATACTCTTGCTAGAACTGCAGCTTCTAATCCGACAACCTTACCTGTTTCTCCTGTATAAGTGAAATCAGTGATGTGTCGGGCTGCTAGCAATATTTTTTCTGTTTTACCTTCACATAGCCAGCTTGCAACATCTTCAGATACTCCTTGTTCTATTAACATGTTACGAAACTTGTTCAAAGCATTGCCGTTATGCAGAACCTTGCAGACACGTGATGCTTCATCTACCCTATTATCCACAATGTTCACCAAACGCAGAAGTTCTCCTCCTAACTCTTCGACGAGCCCTTGCAGTTCCAAGGATCCGTCACCAAGGAAACACTGAACAGCTTCCATCACTTCCAGAGAGTTGTCAACAGAGTTTTCAAGAGGTGAATCCATGTTGCTGATAACAGCTGAACAACTCAAACTCTTCATTCCACGAGCCTGTGATGCTGCAACCATTTTCTTAACTAAATCAACAGCAACATCTTCTGTACTGATGAGATCAATAGCTCCTTTTCCGAATTCAACATCATAAACCAAAGCACACACTCCTTCAGCCAGCTTTTTGGACACAATTGAGCATATCATTAGAGGAACGCTATCTATGGTAGCCATCAGATCCTTGCAGCGGTAAATCTCCTTATCTGTTGGCACCAGCTCCTCTGTCTGTCCTACGATGCAGCATCCGACGTCTTCCATCATCTGCTCGATTTTATCTTTAGTGCAGTCGACTGTGAAGCCAGGGATGGATTCCAATTTATACAGAGTATCTCCCGTCAATTGGAGAGCACGACCGGAGATCATAGGGACCTTGAGACCTAAAGCAGCAAGTGCAGGAGCCAAGACAAGACTCACTTTGTCGCCGACACCTCCTGTACCGTATTTATCTACCATCCGATGGCGCCACTCGGGTCTCCAGCAAAACACATGACCCGAGGAGGTCATAGTTGCTGTTTCTTCGGAATTCACTTTCTTGGAGCTCTCATTGTAATTAGCCAGGGAAACATCAGTCATGATTGCCAAATTGTTCATTCTGGAGATCAGCGACGAGTTTTGTAACATGATATTGTCCACTTTAGAGCTCTTGTAGTCGTGATAAAACTTTTCTATATCCTTATAATCTAAATGGTTATAATGTCCAAATCTGCACATTGACTGTTCAGAAAAGAAATTCAGCGTGGCTACGTTGAAATTATCTGAGGGATTCACTTCTCTCTGATCGTAACTCTGAGGCTTAGTTTCATCCAGAAAGTTAGTCTTTGAAGTACTGTCTCTGCCTGAAGCTCCTTTACTAGCATAACCTGTTACGCTTCTAAGCCATTCTTCGGAATTCTTCTTTCTTAAATCCCCACTTTCTATAAACGATTCGAGTGTGGCTATATGTTTCGGAAAAATCTCTCCGACTTCCCCAGTAACGTCGAATGGCACTTTGTATCTATGATGAATGGACGCCTCTTCTTTACTCGGACCACTCTGCGAAACGTAAACTCTGTTTCGTTCCCCCTCATTACCACTCGTTACTCTGCCTTTGCGATAATTGTCCATGACGCATTTTGCTGACGGCGAGGAATAGAATACCTTTCGTGTGGATCTCTCTTCAGATCGTGCCAGACTTGTATACCTAGGTATTTTGAAGTGCAAAGCGTACTGTGTAGTCTCACAGCTCTCTGACCTGTGTGATTGTTCTTCACAGTTCCTAGACATGTCACCAGCGACATAGACACTCTGCCATGCATCACCAGTAGTTGCGTGGTCAAAGGCATTATCTGCGCTATCCCTACGATTCTTGATTTCCAGTAGCAGATCCACATTTTTATATGCGTTGCCTTTCTCTTTTTCTTTTCCATGTTTACAATCAGTTTTTACAATTTCAATTTCGTGTTTATAATCTAACTTAACACTATCAAGATCATCTTTTTCACTGACAAATTCAACATTTAAACTATTGCATTGTCTATTGAGTTCGGTTTTATGATCCTTGAAGTGATCAATAATCTTACCAACTTGAGAAGCCACTTCAGCTCTCATCTCAGTATTTTGTGCGGCCATTTCGGCTTTCAAATCATCTTTTCGAGAAACTATCTCCGTTCTCAACTCATTATTTTGTGCGGCCATTTCGGCTTTCAAATCATCTTTTCGAGAAACTATCTCAGTCCTCAACTCATTATTTCGTGCGGCCATTTCGGCTTTCAAATCATCTATTTTATCGCTTAGGGCGGCCATATCACCTTTAATATCAGCCTTCAAGTCATTTATCAACTTTACTAATTCATCCATACTTCTAGTTAACGGCATTCAATAAATTAATCCCACTTCTGACACCAAATGTTGCGGATCACAAAAATGGATAGCCACTGAGCGTGAGTATTAAAAGCTATATTTCAAAACCAAATTCAATACAAGGTAAATTGTTACAAAGGAAATATGGATGAAGTAACTTATTAACAAATCAACTATTAACATGCACAAGTCATCAATCTTCCTGCGTAGAGCACACAATATCAGCTCTGTGTATTTTACTAAATACTACCTTTTACTTGATTTACCAGGTCACCCGAAGATCTTCACTCGTAAACCAATTCTCGTCCTGTGCTAATAACTGTTCACACACTAGCCGAACAAAAAGACAGTCCGTGTAGACATTCGAAGTTAGCCATAAAAGTTCCCACTTTTATACTTCCGTGTATACACAACACATCAAGTTACTTCTTGATACTTAACGATAAAAGATCCCACTTTTATCCTTCCGCGTATACACAACACATCAAGTTACTTCTTGATACTTACGCGCACTCTCTCAGAACAGCTCACCGTCCATTTTCGAACTCACGACCGTTACAACACAACGACCGTTACCGCTCCACTCTTCTTCTCCAAATTCTCCCAAAGTTCTTATTCGTTCGCTGAAACTTTGCTTTCGGTTGCCAGATTCTTCTGTCGTAACAATATGTTATATTTTATTCCCATTGTTATACTATAACTGTAGTTTTAACCATCTATACAAGGGGTACGCCTGTTACATATACATTTCCAGGGGTTACATGAAGCATAAAAGGTTGAGAAACAGGGGTTTAGAGGACTCTAAATCTAGAAAATGTAAAACTTGATTTAATATTGCAAACGATAAATACGTGCTAAAAATGAGAAAATTCTGACGATTGCATGTATTGACAATTAATAGTAATTATTTATATTTAATTAATGTAATTAAAATTTTTAAAATTCGGCTGGCAGCTCCATACTTCTATATATATATATATTGTTTAATTTTAAAATTTTAATAATATTTCAATATAGTAATAATAAATAAATTATTCTACTTTAGATAAACTGAATAATTTTTCCTCTTAACCATAAGGATAAGAAATTTCACTTTTTTTACTTTAAGTTATAATTCAGATGTTTTTCTGCTTAATAGGGCTAATAATATATTACTATTTCCATTTTCCAATCACCCATTAGTCCAAATTACAGTTAAAGAGTGCAAAATTCGGAAAACGAAAAGCTTCATTTTCTCCGAAAACGAGTATCTTATATTCGCCAGAGGCGATATGTTATCCTTCTAGTGTGCTTATTTTCAAAGTGCGGAGAAACACACACACACAAAAAAAGTCAAATTCTATGAGATATTCATTGGCATGACATGAAGATGATGCATAACATTACTGAATGTATTTTTGCTGTTTCTCAAAGAGATAGCGAAATATTTGTTCAGCTTTCTGGGCTTATCTTTTTCCCCATGTGATGTTGCAAGCAACCTCGTATCTTGATTCAAAAACGTGAGAAACGAAATTTCTGAAAGCGGCACCAGGAAATCAAAAGTTGAAACGGAAATTCTGCTTTCCTTCAATCATTTCCGGTTTTCCATAGGAACACGACTTATATATCTGGACGAGAATCTCCATGAAATTTTCACCTAGCTGAAATTAAATTTCTTTGAAATAAATCTCATTTTTTTCTGCCTCGAATATCATTTTGGATTCAAGGTATAGAAAATATGGTAAATACATTTTTCTTTTTTGAAGGCATTTCTATTTCTCTGAGTTGATGACGACTAGCCATATATTTCCTTCATTCCTCTAACTATAAATATTTATATTAATACTTAGAAAATTATATTTAGAAATTATATTATATTTAGAAATATATTTATATTATATATATATTATATATATTTATATTTATATTATATTTAGAAAATGTTTTTAAACGGAAAGTGCCAAATATTTTCCACGACTGCAAGTATAACTGTATTTAAAGTTTAAACAGTTCATTTTAGTGGCTATTGCTTGTGCTACGCACCTTATAAATTTTTAAAAATATTGTTATAGAAATGTGAACTATGCTGTTTTCATAAATGATATCGGGTATTAATTTTGTGGAAGTAACCAATTCGCTGATGAGTGGGATTCGTACTCATACCTTCCAGTTGGAGCGGGGGTGGCTCAGTCGGTAGCGCGCCAGGCTCGTAATCTGTAGTTCCCAGGTTCGAGTCCCCCGCCCTGCCCACGGTCAGTAGGGGACACCGATGAGCTTGGAAAGGCCGCCGTCCGTCGGATGGAACGTTAAGCCATGGCCCCGTGTGCGGGAGAGCCATACCCTGTGCACGTTAAAGAACACGCTTGATGGCCTTGACGGGAGGCTACCATCTGTCTCCCAACAGCTGTTCCAGTGGGTCCCCTCCCCCAACCTTCTCTGAGTCTTCGGGGTCCATGTGACCTGTCCATTTAGCCCATGGTGTGCAAAAAAGTGCCGCTCAGAGGTAAAACAAACCCAACCCATACCTTCCAGTTACCTCACATCTCTAACCACTAAACATCACCAGTTCTCTCATTGCCTCACTTAGTTGTGACTTCTAAATCTCATTGATCTTGTCATTCATGGCGCCATAACATATAAATGTTAAATAAAAAAGTATTATTGATTAACTCTTGCATGAATAACGTTTTAGTGTGAATGATTTTCTTATTTAACATCTGTATATTGAGTAATATTAATAAATTGCCGTTCCTGATCATAGGCGGGGTGGCTCAGTCGGTAGCGCGCCAGGCTCGTAATCTGTAGTTCCCAGCTGGGTCAGCGTTGAGATTTATCTCCGCAAAATTCCCCGCCCTGCCCACGGTCAGTAGGGGACACCGACGGGCTTGGAAAGGCCACCGTCCGTCGGATGGGACGTTAAGCCGTGGCCCCGTGTGCGGGAGAGCCATATCCTGTGCACGTTAAAGAACACGCTGGATGACCTTGACGGGAGGCTACCATCTGTCTCCCAACAGCTGTTCCAGTGGGTCCCCTCCCCCAACCTTCTGTGAGCCTTCGGGGTCCATGTGACCTGGCCATTAGCCCATGGTGTACAAAAAAGTGCCTCTCAGAGGTAAAACAACCCATAGGCGGTGCCATGAGCGACAAGGTCAGTGAGATTTAAAAGTCACAACTAAGGTGATATATGAGAGAGCAAGTGATAGTGTAGTGGTTAGAGCATCTGGCATATAACTAGAAAGTGTAGGGAGCTCCTCATTGGAGGGTAATTTCACCATATTTTTACAACACCTTGAACCGTGGATTAGAATCCCACGAATCATGTTTTCATAGAATTATTTCTTGAATTTTATGTCAACAGGTAATCTGTGAATTTATTATTGATTAACGTCGGGGGTTTTTGTTTTTTTCAAATGCAATATTACTCTATCCGTTACAACTTCTTTGGGATGTTTCTAAATCATCCAACTTACGACGAAACATTAACTTATTTTAAGGTATCGGATTAGGGATTTGATAGAACTGAGTACAGGGTTTATTATGTCCTTAACCTCATCCATCTTACTTTACCCACATAATGAGACTAGGTTTTCTGTTGTGCCATAAATGACAACTGACTAAACCACATTTATCTGGACTCGGACTGTTTTTGGAATAATAAAAACATGATTGGGTCGAAAGATACTAAAAAAATCTTAATCAGAAGAAAAATAGACTGCTGCTTCATTATCCAAAATAGACCGCTTTCTCATTACCCAAAACAGACTGCTGTCTCATTATCCAAAATAGACCGCTGTCTCATTATCCAAAACAGACTGCTGTCTTATTATCCAAAACAGACTGCTGTCTCATTATCCAAAACAGACTGCTGTCTCATTTTCCAAAATACATTTCTATCTTATTATCCAAAATAGACCGCTGTCTCATTATGCAAAATAGAATGCTTTCTCGTTATAAAAAATGGATTTGGTTGCTTGACTGTTGGTTTTAGAGGTGCGGTAGTACTCAGAAATTTTTTGAACAACCTCTTATGGATTATTTGCAATAATTTTTAAGAAATTTGTAGCATTTTTTTATGGATATGTTAATATGTTCAATTTACAGGTCCGTTGTGTATGTTGCTGTTTCTTACGTACCATGGTCCTGCCTGGGCCAGTGTTGAGATTTATACCTGCAAAACTCCCCACCACCTACCACCTTCGGTCAGTAGGGAGGGCACCGATGGGCTTGGAAAGCCGCCGTTCGTCGGATGGGACATTAAGCCGTGGCTCCGTGTGCGCGAGAGCCATACCCAGTGCAAGTAAAAGAACACACTAGAAGGTCTTGACGGGAGGCTACCATCTGTCTCCCAATATTTGTTTAATAGTTTGTTCAACTTGTCCAACCTTCTATGAGCCCTCGGTTCGTCCGCACGTGTAGCCAAGGCTTTACGTCCCATCCGACGGACGGCGGCCTTTCCAAGCCCATTGTTGTCACCTACTGACCGAGAATAGGATGGGAGATTTAGGCAGATAAATCTCAACACAGCGCTGGCTCAGATGAGACTTGAACCTAGAGACTGAAGATTACGAGTCTGGCGCACTACCGGCTGAGACTTCTATCCACATGGCATCAGGAAGTCGTGAGTTTGTATCCCACTAGGTTTAAAACAATTCTTCCTTTATCGTAGATCGTATAATCATATTCGATGTATCGGGTAATAATTTTACCCTTAACCATCTCCATCATAAAGTTATGCCTATTTGGCGTGAGTAAGATCAAAATATATAAGTAAACCACCCTTAGGTGGGCCCCTAAGGGCAAACATAAGAAAAGCTAAAAATAGCAATAAAATTGTAAAAGAAACCTAAAATAGGTAGGTCTCTTCAGAGAACGCTACCGTTTTAGGCCTCTTGTACAGTCGCTCAAAAAAATATCCGAACACTATGGTTGATTTCAGAATTCAGAAACAATATCTGGCAACGATTTTTTAAGAAATTAGTGATTTGGCAACCTTCGTGTTACGCAACACGAAGGTTGCCAGATCATTAATTTCTAAAAAAAACGTTGCCAGATATTTTTTTCTGAATTCTGTAGTCAACCATAGCGTTCGGATACTTTTTTGAGCGACTGTACTTGTTCAAAGCAGTAAGAATTCAAAGCGTAAAGAATCAGAAAACAAATAATCTCATTGGGCAATCTTTCTTTACACTTAGAATTTTTATTTCAAAACTATATTTAAAAAAAAAATTACCGGAATTTTATTTTGTTCTGTTTCTGACATTCCAGTCATTTGCACTCCATCATGGTTAATTTTACATCCTAAGTATTCTCTCTATTGTAATTTCTTCAACTTTCAATTCGTTAGTTAAAGAAATGCAATTTAGTAGAAGAACTTTCAATCGTAAAAGAATAAGTTTGAATCTGCCCTCAAACTTAATTAAGTGAAAGAATTATTAATGATAAACACTTCATCATTGCTTTTTAAACTATATTCTTAACTCAGATAAATCCTTTGTGACTAGCTAAAATCTTAACTAGCATGCATACTTCCCACACAAAGCTCCCAAATTGTACTATTCATAAATCCTAGGCGCTTCGATGTCCACTCAGCAACTTCAAAGGTTTTGCAGTTGTTCACCCAATCACACTCCATGTTTTCCCCCATTTGTTCCAGCACGTAACAGATAATTAATGCGAGATAACGCAATAGAGAGTCTCGTTTCGGTAGGCTTTGTTAAGTTCATTATTTTGTCACAGGCCGAACCACATAATGTATTACCTCAGCCAGCAGTACACAGAACACGACAGTCATTAAAGGCGTAATAGGTGGCAACAACGTAGCTTAATAAGGGAAAACGCCTTCAACTAGAAACAAAATAGAAAGGCAAGAATGGTGACAACTGCAGGAAATTGAATTCCCTTTAGGGAGATGACTCGAAATTACTAATTCTGTTTGAATGAATGGAAGAGGCTTTCAGAAGGTAACTCGAATCTTGATGTATCCACCATTGGGCTTTAACGAAGAAGGCTTTCAAGGTACCAATGGCTAGTGCAGTTTTGTATGTGATTTGAGAATGATAACTTTACAGGACACAAGGGAGTCGTAATATACAGCCATGCTGCGATAAAAACGTTTCTTAAGAATATATTAAAAGATAATGTTCTTCTGATGTATTCTCCAGTTACGCTCCTAATATTTTGTTAAGTTCTGACTCCCTTTCGGAAACTTGATATTTTTACGAGATTCTCTGTGTTAACGGATATTGGAGCTACAGATTAAGACGACTTCATATTTGCGCATTGTAGAACAAAAACGATGTTAACTCTCCTACTGAGAAATGGCTCAACTAAGAGTGTGTGATAAAATGTGATGGGAAGGTTAGAAAAACCTTCATCATTGGGCGTCCTGTTATCCCAAGCTCGACTATTGTTGTTGTTGCTACCTTACAGGTACATGGGAATTTCTACCAGGTGGGAAGGTTAGAAACCCTTCAACATTTGATGTTCAAAATATTAATATATAACTATAATTTTAAAATTATACAGGTAGATGTTTATTCAAAAAGTCACTGATTATTTTTAAATTATTCCATAATTCGTTATTATAGTCTTAATAAGTAAGTTTTTCTGTTTCGTATTTTTTGCAAAAGATAATTAAAAATCAAATAATAATCAATAAAGAACTGCAAAACAAGTTGTCCACCCACTTTGAAAGTAGATGGGAAAATGAGAATTACGGCCGGATTCTAAAGGTGGCGATGCAAGCAGTTGTTTTGAGTGGTCCATCTGTGCCAGCCCATTATTTAGTGATTGAAACAAGCACAATTATGGAATATGTTCGAAGATTTGTTTTTTTAAAGAAAAATTCATGTGAGGATATTTTAATAAAGTAATTTGTTCTTATGAGATTAGAGTCCATAATACATTTCCTAGAAGTTTGGTTTCTCATGCTCAACAACACATTTGGCTGCAGTAAAAAATTAAAATGACACTTCGAGCACCCGACTAACTACGGAGGTCTTACAAGAGAGCTTTGCAAATGTATAATATGGCATAAAAAATATTTGTGAGGAAGTCTTGTCTAATGCAATAATTGACCTCAGCAGAAAGAAAACATTTCTTTCTAGTGTTCTCTAATATTTTGTTTGCCTTGAGTAACAAAGGTTGTTTTGCATTGAGTAGCACTTTTTAGAACACAGTGAACTAAATGGCCAAGTCATAAGGACCCCAAGGGCTCAGAGAAGGGACCCACTGGACAGCTGTTAGAAGACAGATGGTAGCCTTCCATCAATGCCATTCAGCGTGTTCTTTACGTGCACAGATATGGCTCCTTCTCACACGGTGCCACCGCTTAACATCCCATCTGATGGATGAAGTCCTTTACAAGTCCATCAGTGTTCTCTTCCTCACCGAGGGCAGGGCCAACACCTACTAGGTAGGATTATTTAAGCTGAAGTCATAATTTAATCATACCTTGTGTTGTAGGAAGTCGTATCCTTCCAACACGGAAAGGTAGTTTTGGCGTTGTGTCAGCGTTGAGCTATCTCCGCTAGAGCAATCCTTCCAACACGGAAGGGTTGTGCTAGCGGAGATAATTCTCAACTCTGACACAGGTGGGACTCGAACCTGAAAACTGCAAATTACGAACCTGACTCTACCGACTGAGCTAACCCTCCCCCTCCCCCTCCCCCCATTGAGGCCAACATAGAAGCTGGATTCTTTGTTATCCTGCGGCATTGGCGACAGCATAGAGATTAGATTCGCTGTAATCCTATGATTTTGTAGAGATCAGATTATTGGTAATTCTAACATTTCGACGACGGTATCAACACTGGATTCTTTGCAAATTCCAATGCCGAAACGTCGTAAATCTTATTGCAGGGAAGCCATCACATTATAATAAAGAGGCAAAATGTGTCTTTTCTCTTTATTTGCTAAATTAGGCTTTTACGCGTATAGCGTAAAATTAGCAAGGCGAAATTCCATTTCCATTGGAAAGTAATGTGATCCTTGAACGTTTTGGTTTAAAATTTATTTTAGATTTTAATGAAATAATTTCTTTCAAAAATAAGTGATAGTACTAAAATAAGAACAGAAAATGTTTATGAAAACGCTATTGTCTTTTAATATAATTATTAAATGGCTTTTATATTTTAATAGGGAGTTATCAGTTTATTTAATGATATATTTCTAAGAACATTCTAATAATATCAAATACCTCTGAGACGCCTAACTGTTGCGTTTTTTGCACAGCTTCAAATTGTACGATCCGGTTCAGCAAAAAAAATCCGACATGAAGCGCCACTTACGCCTAGCTAAAGCTTTACTTCGTACACATTTTTTACTGCATCCAATGCGGATAGAAATGAGCGTCTTTGAGATTCCATTACATCGAAGACGACAAATTGGTTGGATTATTTGGGCTCTTATCATCGACATTAACAAAGAGTTTAGATTCTTTGTGATCCTGTAATACTGCCGATTAACGTTGATGAAATCCTGTGTAATCCTTTCAGATCTTTCATTATTAAGTAGCTATTCGAAAGACAGCTTCGATTGATTTGCAAGCATGAAATGTATCCGCTAAGAAGGAAAAAATATTTTCTATTCTGGTATACTTTCGGAAAGGGTGTGGTCTGCAAGCTTCGAATTTATGCCTTCGACTCTCTTGCACTTTATAACAAAGTTACGGGAGGCTATTACCCAACTGGGAGTCAGCGTCTTAAGTTCCTCGTGAGTTACCTTTGATCTATGAGTGGATGTCGTGCGCTCTACGTTCCTTGTGCTCTTTTAACCTAGCGTACTTTGCGGTAACGATGCAGTATTTCGTTAATGCTCGCCTCTTGGAGAGAAAAAACAACACTATTTTTATGGCCGAGAAGCGGAGGTCACGTAACTCCCCTTAAGATTAACATTAAAAGCGAAAATGTTTTTTGTGATAATGCAAAAAAAAAGTTCTGTGAGAGTGGAGAAAGATGAAAGGAAACGTTTCGGATTGATTGATTGATTAAACGTTACAATAGAATGGAATTTTGACTCCAGTTTATATATTGTTTCAAAAACGGTAAAAATTTCCTTTAAATAGTAATAAAAAATTACCGGTAGTTTCTTCCTATTATAGAGGAGTAATAGTTGTCAAATATTCCACCACCGAAAATTACGCACACACTAACACTCGTTATTCTTTGTATGTCCGCTGCCGAAAATAAGTAATAGTTGTGTCCACACTGTGGAACTAGTTGTTGAAATAAAATAATTTATTGATTTGAATTATATTAAAATATTTGAAAAAATTTTAATTAGCATATTTTTAAAAATAAATAACTACCAGTTTGATTTTTTGGAAATCTTCCTATAATAAAAACTGTTACATCGTTGAAAATTAGGTCTTCTGTTACTGCAGTGTCAAGGTCTGTTGTATCGAGGGTGGCCTTGGTTTAGCTCAGCCATTGGTACAATAAAAGTCTGCTTTGTAAACTTTTTAGTCCTCAAATAATCAGTTTATTAGTCTATAAATGCACTATGAAATCCATCTAATGAACGGATTAATAATTTGTGAAAATATATTTAAATTTATTTGAACAAATTAACTCTATTCAAAGCTGTAGTTTAAAATCAAGAAGTGCTAGTATTAATAAAGGAAATTTTAGATAATAAAAAATAGATTCCATTGTTATATTACCGTGAGATTTTTACTACATATTCAAGAACGCATTTCGGTGCATTACATGTATTATCATCCCAAGCAGCCATAAGCTACGGAGGTCCAACCAGACTGTGCAAATTTGTTCTCCAAACACATCTGTCCTGAGCTACAGCTGCTGTATTTGGCCAGAATAGGTAAATTCTAACGAGGTCCTGTTTGACATTGTCTGCCCATCGCATCCTAGGTCTCCCTCTCTTTCTGAGGCCTTTAGGCACACTATTCATAACCCTATTCGCCAGGCTACAGATATGCATACGGGCAACATGGTCAAACCAATGCAGTCTTTCTTTGCACAATAAGCCTCTCAAAGGAAGTTGTCTACTCCTTTGCCTAACCTCATCATTTCTTACAAGGTCGAACCATCTAATGCCCAATATACTGCACAAGCATCTAGAATCAAAGGCATCAAGTTTCCTGTTATCTTACTTACAAAGGGTTCAAGTTTCGCTACCATAATTAATCCTAGAAAGAACGAAACTATTATATAGCTAATTTTAGTCTTTAGGTATATCTGCCTATTTTTTTACACCCTCCAAAGATTCTTAAGAGTAACAGCAGTAATTCCTATTCTCTTTATCTCATGCCGCTCATCACCAGTATCTGTTACATATCTCCCACGATAAGTAAACTGAGACACTTGCTTAAGAGTACAACCATTCAGATTTACTGAAGCACCATCTGCCTGACTAATTTCATCACTTTAGTTTTCTCTCTATTTATCACCAAACCTACTCTACGACGTCTCATCAACAGCTCTAATAAAAGAATTCATCTCATGACCATCATTAGCCAACAGGGCAGATTATCCGCATAATCCAAATACGAAATTTTGAAATCTCTAGACCATTTAAGACTAAATTCTTCTTGCAAAGAATTCCTCCTAACATAATAACCAAACTAAAGAGAAAAGGAGACAAAATGGTGTATTTCATTATTTTATTATTACATTCTAACAGTTGAAGACATGTTTCTATACCATAATAGCTGAAAATTATTATTCACGTGAACATACAAAATACGTTGTTGTTGTTGTTGTTTTATCTCTGAGCGGCACTTTTTTGCACACCATGGGCTAAATGGCCAGGTCACATGGACCCCGAAGGCTCAGAGAAGGTTGGGGGAGGGGACCCACTGGAACAGCTGTTGGGAGACAGATGGTAGCCTCCCGTCAAGGCCATCCAGCGTGTCCTTTAACGTGCACAGGGTATGGCTCTCCCGCGCACGGGGCCACGGCTTAACGTCCCATCCGACGGACGGCGGCCTTTCCAAGCCCATCGGTGTCCCCTACTACAAAATACGAATGATCGTTATATTAGTATACGAGAAACGCAGAACACTTATTCAAAAATACCTAAAGTTGAAAATGGCCACGTAAAAGACAATAGTGAATTACGTGATCCCGTATATCTTTAATCGCCTAACAGAGAAATTAATAAACAGCTCATCATATTCATGGCAAAAAATTCTTTGCTAAAATGTTGGTTATTATGAAGATTAAAAAAGTAAACTGAACCATCATCGTGACAGCTGTCAGAGGTATAAACTGCGAACACATATTTTGTAACATATATTATGTTATCTGCGGATAAGCTATAATAGCTTCGGGAGATACACAAATGTTTGTATTTACTGACAACAAATAGAAATGGATAAAATCCGTCATTACAAAATTTCATCTTGATTTGAATAAAAATTATTAATTTATTGTGACGTGGATGAACATTATCACTTGTAACAATATTATGTTATGAATACTGTAACGCTAATTTTTTTGACTACTCATGTACTTTGCAACAATATTCGTGTTCGGTGTTTTACCTCTGAGCAGCACGTTTTGCACACAATGGACTAAATGGCCAGGTTATAAGGACCTCGAAGGATCAGAGAAGGTTGCATAAAGGGACTCACTGGATAACTGTTAGTAGACATATGGTAGCCTCTCATCAAGGCCATCCAGCGTGTTCTTCAACGTGATAGGGTGTGGCTCTTCAGCACAGGGGGTCACGGCTTAACATTCCATCCGACGGATGGTTCATTAATATCCCCTAATGACCAAGCCCATCGGTGTCTCCTAATGATCGAGGGCACGGAGTTTTGCGGAAATAAATCTGAAGGCTGGTTTAGGCGGGACAAGAAACTATGAACTATAGGTTACGAGCCTAGTGATCTATATGATAGTGATATCTATATATCTAGTGACTGAGCCCCTTCCCTCCTCAATATTCGTGTACTTAAAACATATAAATCGGATGAATATAGAGTCAAAAATTGTCATTAGCCTGGTAGGATACGAACTCATGACCTCCTGATAACATGTCAGGTGCTCTGACCGCTGGGCTACCAGCCTTGGTGAAATCCTACTCTATTAATGGCTTTAAGCATTATATCATGGATTGTCATTGGAAATGTATCTGAATGTAACTGAAGACTCTGGTCGAGGAGGTACTTCCCGAGTTAGTGCACATGACCAGCTACCATCAAGAGACATGGTCCTTTTTTTATTAGCGAACACGATTTTAATCAAGTATAAGTTTCTGTGTTACTATTATACAATCACAGATATGCACCTGTTGGTTCTGAGCGACACTTTTTTGCACACCATGGACTAAATGGCTAGGTCACAAGGACTTCGAAGGTTCACAGAAGGTTGGGGAGGGGACCCACTGGAACAGCTGTTGGTAGTCTCCCGTCAAGGCCATCCAGTGTGTTCTTTAACGTGTACAGGGTATGACTCTCCCGCACACAGGGCCGGATTAACGTCCCATCTGACGGACAGTGGTGGCCTTTCCAAGCCCATCTGTAACCCCTACTGACAAAAGGGCAGGATGGGAAGTTTTTCGGAGATAAATCTCAACGCTAATCCAGCTGGGACTCGAACCTGGGAACTTCAGATTACTAGCCTGGCGCGCTACGATTGAGCCACCCCCGCCCCTACCAATAGAGGAAATCCTGATTAGTGGTCGATTGCTCAGCTCTCAGGACACCTGACATGTTATCAGGCGTTTCGGATCCCATCGGGCTAATGACAAATTTTCCTCTACATTCATTCAATGTGCATGATTCTGTAGGGTTCTGTTTCATGAAAATTCAGTTATCTGCCCCCTCTCCCGCAAAAAAGTAATATTTAAATGTCTCGACTATTCAAAAAGATATATCGGTTTAAATTTTCTGCTATGAGAAAGAGGAGCTGGTTTGAATTTCAGCTGTCTCAGAGAAGTGCTCAGCAACATCAAATGCTTACATGAAGGTAAAGTGATGCTCTTCAAATGTTCCAACCATGACAGTTTTCATCAGATGTTCTCACCACGATATGGTAGTCCTTCAAACTTTCCTCCACGGTTAACTAAAACTCGTTTAGTGTAATCACCATGGTAGTCTTCATCAAGTATTTCTACCATGATAAAGTAGTTTTGTAAAGTATTTCCACCATGGTTATGTAAATGGTGTAAGGTAGTCTTCGCCAAGTATTAAGTAGTCTTCATCAAATATTTCCACCACAAGTCTTCGTGAAGTATTTCCTCCATGGTAAAGTAATCTTCATCAAGTATTTCCACCACAGTAGTCTTCGTCAAGTTTTTCTTCCATGGTATCTCAGATATGATCGTAAAGTATTTCCATCACGTTAAATAGTCTTTGCCAAGTATTTCCACGGTAAAGTAGTTTTTGCCAAGTATTTCCACTACGGTAAAGTAGTTTTTGTCAAGTATTTCCACCATGGTAAAGTAGTCTTCATCAGTCATTTCCACCACAGTAGTCTTTGTCAAGTATTTCCACCACAGTTGTCTTTGTCAAGTATTTCCGCCACAGTTGTCTTTGTCAAGTATTTCCGCCACAGTTGTCTTTGTCAAGTATTTCCACCACAGTTGTCTTTGTCAAGTATTTCCACCACAGTTGTCTTTGTCAAGTATTTCCACCACAGTTGTCTTTGTCAAGTATTTCCATCACAGTTGTCATTGTCAAGTATTTCCACCACGGTGAAGTAGTCTTCATCAAGCATTTTCACCACGGTAAAGAAGTTTTCATCAAGTATTTCCACCACCATAAAGTAGTCTTCATCAAACATTTCCACCACGGTAAAGTAGTCTTTACCAAATATTTCCATCATAATAAAGTAGTCTTTGTCAAATAGTTTAACCACGGAAAAGTAGTTATCGTTAATATTTCTACAATAGTAAAGTAGATCTTCAAATGCTCCCATCACAATAAAGTTGACCTTCAAGTGCTCCCACCGTAATAGTTTAGTCAAGAATTCTCATTAAGTTAAAGTTATACTCGTCAAGTGCTTTCACCATAGATAAATTGTGATCTTTACCGTGATGAGAACCAAGGCAAAGTAGTCGTCATTAACACCTTTTATCAAGACAAAGTATTTTTCATTGTCTTTCAGCCATGGTAAAGTCATACTTGTTCAGTGCTCCTTCATTGAACGGTAAGTGTTACTAAAACATCAAAATAGTGCTCGTCAAGTGTTACTACCCCAGTAAAATGGTGCTCATCAATTTTTTTTACAACCATGTAAAAAAATGTAAAATAACGCTCGTCAAATGTTCACACCGTCGGAAAGTAGTGCTCCTTAAGGTCCTTTTTAATAAAGAATGTGCTTTAGGCAGGAGTGGGGGGGGGGGGGGAAGAGTCTCCAGAACAAGGCAGACTTTAGGCAGAGTGGGGAGTGTAAGAATGTTTGTGGCAATGGTGTTTGGAAGAAGAAAAGTTGCTTGAAAGCCGAAAACCGCCAATCTTAACTCTTCTTTAAAGTAAGATAGACGAAAATGAATTGAGAAAATGAAGCACCAGCACTTAACAAATCTCCAAATTGACATTTTCTCTTTTAGTCGTCACGACCTCGAAAGCTAAGTTGCCCATAAAAACGTGGCCCTGTACCCTTGCATAAACAAAATGCTCTCTTAGACTTCATTTCCATTTGTTTTGTTTCGATCTGTCTGTTCTGATTAAGGAGCTGTCTTCTTCGCTTCTTTCATCTGCCCGTTCAAGTCTTCTTTGCGCTTCTAGAAACTGTTTTAGTCAAACAAGCGAGTGACAGGTGAAAAGAGTTCTCTTTCGTTTTAGTGGCAGGAGCGACTGAAGTGACCTTTTTTGGCTTAGGGAAGGAAGAACGAAATTACTTGAAGGAAACGGTCTTTGAAAACGAAGAAGTACGATAAAAGGATTCGTTAAGAGCTTTACTTAACGTAACTGGAAAGCATCTGCGACACAAAAAGGAACTCTTTTCTTTTAAAACTAGTAAAGCTTTTATGCTAATATTGAAAATTTTTAAGTATCAGGTAGGGTTGTTTCACCTCTGAGCGACACTTTTTTGCACACAATGACTAAATTGCCAGGTCACAAGGACCCCGAGGGCTCAGAGAAGGTTGGGGGAAGGGATCCACCGAACAGCTGTTGAGAGACAGATGATTGTCTCCTGTCAAGGGCATCTATCATGTTCTTTAACGTGTGCAGAGTATGACTCGCCCGCTCACAGGACCATGGCTCAACGTCCCATCCGATGGTCGATGCTCTTTCCAAGTCCATCGGTGCCCCCTACTACCGAAGACAGTTTTGCGGAGATAAATCTCAATGCTGACCCAGGCGGGACTTGGAAAGGACAACTTGGGAACTACAGATTACGAGTCTGGCACGCTACCCACTGAGCCCCCCACCTCTTTCCCGCCCCAAACATATTGGGCTATGGTATAACAAAGAATTTTAAAGGCAACAACAGCAGCGTTAAAGACAATTATTGAAACATTTTTAATTTAAAATAGAATGGATTTTTAAAACATAATATGTTTAGTGTGCTCATGAATATTTTTTAAAAACGTTTCATGTCAAAATGTTTTTAGTTATATTTAGTCTAAATAGGATAGAGATAATAGAAACTACACCTGGCTTGTACAAGCCTTGCATAAGCTTGGATTTCAACATATTATTTTTTAAGTACTAAATTATTAGTATGAGCAATTAAATTATTAAAGAATTTTTCTTTAGTTACCAGTAATTAAATTTATATATTTATTATTAAAAAACAATGTGTGTGTGTGTGTGTGCGTGCGCGCGTGCGCAAATCGGCTCTCCATATTCACGGGGGTTGGAGGATCAGGACCGCCGCGAATGTGGGAAACCCTGTTATGCATGGGTCTCCAGAGTCGACGCTGCGTAAAGGCGCCCATGTCTACTAAGGTCCATCATCGGCATGGACGCCTGCAGTTCCGCACGGGACTACCGTCAGTGGACAATGGAAGAGTGGAAAAAGGTTGCCTTATTCAACCAATCGAGGTTTCTGCTCCACAGAAGTGACGGGCTGAGAAGTCAAAGGATTTCGTGAGACACACGAGAACCAACACCCGGACACACTTGTCAGTCAAGTACAAGCCGGCGGTGGCAGTGTACATGTCTGGGGGATGTTTTCTTGATATGATCTGGAACCACTGGATGGGTCCCTGAACGCCAATGGCTACCTCTATCCTCGCTGACCACATGCATCCTTTCATGTTGGACGTTTACTTTGGTGGTGATGGTATCTACCAACAGGACAGTGTGTCCTGCCATGTCGCTAAGGTGGTGCGTGACTGGTTCCAGGAACACGAGAACGATGTCTCTGTTCTTTCTTGGCCAGCGAAATCGCCCGACCTCAATCCCATAGAGCACTTGAGGGACCATTTGGATCGACAGATTCGGCGTGTAGACCCACAACCACATCATCTCCGGAACCTTCTTGCTCTGTTGGAGTTCCAATGGGCACATATGACTCTGGCAACCTATGAAGGCCTCATTGCGTCCATGCTACGCCGTCTCACCGCTGTCATCCGGGCCAAGGGTGGTTATTCCCATTATAAGGTAGGTGGTCATATTATTCTGATACGACTGTGTATATGCGACGTCAAAAACGAAAAATTAAATTTCCTTGTGAGGAAAAAATTTCTCTCAAAAATTTCAATTGTGCATAAATAAAAAAAACAAATTCTTCACAAAGCTAATTTTCGATATATTTCAGTTCGGATAATAAAAAATTGCAAATAGTTTAAAAATCTTCAAGTTCTTATTCATGTATTTAATCCATCCCGGAATAAAAATTAATTTCCTTTTTGTAGTTCAAACTACTTGAAACACATTCGGTATTGACAGCGTCCCTCTCAGTATTTTCTTTTTAAACAACCATCGAGGATGGTGACGAGCCGATTGTTGAGTTTTTAAGCACATTCGTTTTGCTTGCGTAATAAGACAAAAAATTTTTTTCCTTTCAAATGGAACTTAAAAGGTAAATGAGGTTACTGAGAAACAAACAAAAACGAGATAAGATTCTTCATATGTAGAAATTTTCTAATGATTACCAGTTTGCTACCTGATTTTAAGAAAACTATAAAGTTTAATTCGAAATAAAATTACGGGTAGGGTTTCACAATAATTAAATCCTGTTTTCAAATATAATGATGCAAACGTGGAAGGGTGCTAATTTATTATTAATTTTAATCTATGCTATATCATCAAACGTGTCTTATTCCATGTTATTCAAATGAAAAATCAATTAAAAGTTCTCTAAAATAAGCTTTTTGTGTAAAAATTATCAATTATATTTCTTAACAACATTTTTGCATTCGGAGAATTTTCCTGTTGAAGAAAAATTCATGAAAAAGTAGAGGAAAACTTGATGTACACGGAAAACATTTCGTTAACATAACAGACAAAAGCAGATTCCTATTATCCGGATAATTAATAAACCTTATAACTCTGGAGAAAAAATTAAAATATTAAATTTACGAAAACCAGTTGAATACGAAATGAAATTGCAATTCTTTAGCAGCCTGCTCATCTGCAATTTCATTTCTTATCTTTACATTATGAAACGCATGTCATTGAAGAAATCCTGCAAGCCAATTTGTACTTGCAGAAAATTCATAAGTTTTGTCTTTTAGCAGCCTGCTCATCTGCAATTTCATTTCTTATCTTTACATTATGAAACGCATGTCATTGAAGAAATCCTGCAAGCCAATTTGTACTTGCAGAAAATTCATAAGTTTTGTTTAACTGAGCTGATGTGATTGGTTCCATTTCTTGTATCTGCTTATATATTCGTAATGCCATCTGTTTGATGGTAGTTCCGTCTAGAGGTATTCTTTTTAGCGAGTTGTCTTCTATCCACATTTTAGTGCCTTTTCCATCTTCACTTTTACAATATCTCTCGTGTACGATGACGACTTAGTGCTCAGTTTTGTTCCAGAAAGCACAGATTTTCTAATAGCACCTTCATTTTTCTTGATGGTTATTACGGTAGCTTCGTTCAAACCAAAATATTTACCTATGGATGTTGAACCTTCTCCAGTTGTAAGACGATCTAAAATTTGGATCTTAGTATCCAAAGAGATACCTTTCCTTTTCTGCTTTGTTATAGTTGAATTATCCGACATCGTGGTAAGGCTTACGAAAAATATTTGAATTGTAGTTAATAAATCAGATGACGAAAAATTGTAAAATACCTATCAGCAAAATTTAATTAATTTGTATTACTCACACAAAACTTTAAAAAACAAAATAAAATTTTTTTCGATTTCTTCTATTAAACATCTAAACACTTCTAACTTTAAATACGTAATGAGAGACCAAGACTAACGTATGTATTGAAGATAAAATTGAGGTGAATTCCTGGAACTCAATGTTGCCACTTTATTCCGAATGAAGTAGATTTTCTGCAATTTTTCCATAAAATAGAGAATAAAATAAACTTGCTGTGTAGTTATGTTAGTGTAGTTTTTATTTTGAGGATTTTAGTGCACAAAATGCCTATCCATAGTACATTTTCAAAGTCAAAACTACTTCGAAAAATGTGACCATAAAAGCGGCATCATTGTTATAAATGTAAATTCAAAAATTTTTTCTTGAATAGGAATATTTTTTAAGAATTTAATTCTAATGGAGATTTTTAAAAAGGCGCCGTTTAAACCGTGTTAGATCAAAATAAATCGCGTAAAAAGATAATTGGAATTTTTTTCTAAAACGTGTTAAATCAAAATCTTGTAAAAAAAGTCCGTGTAAAAACAGAATTGGGTATATAATTTAATACATATACACTATGTAAATTGCTAATTACATTTCAATTAAAAATCTTTTTAATAACCATAGAATTGGATTTTTTAATGCGCGATTTTAAAGACATAAATTCATCTGGCTCAGTACATTTATAGTATTTATATAGGAAATATTATTTGCTTTAGTTTCGTTATTCAATTATTGTTCTATAGGAAAATTATGCACGCCAGTTTTAAAATATAGTCGTGTTAATTCAATCATCCAGATGATCAAAGTCTGGATAATAGATTCCCTTATACACTGCATTTATCATATTTTTTTCCAAATTCGAAACAATGTCATTTGGTGAAAAATACTTGCGAACAGGCCTGATCTAGAAAAAAAATCGAGGGAGTCAGAAAAAATAGAAAAAAATAGGGCCGAGATACTTGATTTCCACTGCAGTATAAATATTTCCCCCTTTATTTTATGCATTTTTAAAACATTTCTTCAAAAATGCATGAAATATAAAGAAGTTTAATAATTTTTTGCCTTTTTTACCCTTACTCGATTCTGAACTAAGGGGGACTAGAGGGGGGAGGGGGCAGTAACATGCCACTTGCCCCCTTCCCCTTCTAGTTCCGGCCCCCTTGTGAATGTCACGATGAACAGCAGAAAATTATGAAATTTGTTGTTGAGGAAAAATTAAAGTTAGCAAAGACGAAACAAAATAAAAATTTTGCTTCATATTAAAGTTTAAAAAAAATTATTATCAGCTTTATAAAATTCTTCAGAAGATTTGTAGGTATAAAAAAACTCAGAAAACTTCAAGAATGTCTCATTAATGTAAAATGATTTTTACCTTTCTACCTAAAAGAGAAATCGTTAAAATTCTTTTGTTCCATTTTGCTTCCTGAGAACAAAAAAAATGAAAACTACTGTTCTTCGTCTTCAACAATCATCCCAAGAGAGAGTATTTTCTCCATTGTTTTCCGGGACATCGTCTACACGTGACAAAAAATACAACTATTCCTTTTTTATAATTGCATTCGCCATTGTCATGGGTTTTTCGTTATGCTTTATGTTCTCATAATTAGCACAATTTGTGATCTATGATAACTTAAATGTTGGTGTGTTACCGATAGCTTCTTATGTTATGGAAACACATGATATTTATCTTTTCATACAGAACTGGAGAACTACATAAAAATAATACAGTGGAAAGCATAAAAATAATAGGAATAAAATAAATGAAAAACAATTTGCTATGTTTACTAGAATAAATTGCCTAGGTTTTAAAAAATTTATTTATATAAGATATCAATAAATGCTTTGGTATGGGTCACAAAAATCGCGGTCTCAGAGAAGGGGACTCACCTAGAATAGTTGTTGGGAGAGAGATGAGCATCTCCTACCAAGGCCATACAGCGTGTTCATTAATGTGCCTATGGTATGGCTCTTCCGCACATGGTGCCACGGCTTAACGTTCCATCCGACGGACGGCGGCCTTTCAAAGCCCATCGGTATCCCCTATTGACCTGCACAGAGCGGAGAGAAATCTCAACGCTGACTCAGCTGGGACTCGAACCTGGAAATTGCAGATTACGAGCCTATTGCGCTACCGACTGAGCCATCCCCCCCCCCACCAACAAATGCTGTTATATACTAATATTTGATATATTTATATTTTTGTTATGTGACATTATGTTACTTTTATTAAGAATAATAGCAAAGTACAGTTATTTATAATATATTTAATAATTATTTTAAATGGTGACCTTAAAAATCTTTAAAAAATTTAAATTGGGTTCTCTCATTTCAGAAGGCTTTCATTTTATTTCTCGCTTTAGCCTGGGTGGGTTAGTTGTTTTACCTCTGAGCGACACTTTTTTGTACACAATGGCCAAAATATCCATATCAAAAGGACCTTCGAGTTTGTAAAAATATTGTTGGTTCTATAATGATAGTACGTTGAACTTTTCTAAGATCAACAAGATCATAAGACTATGCTTTGCTTACATTAGTTTCGAATTTTCATTCTAATGAATGGTATGAAATACTCTGAGTCCCAAGAATTTTTCCTGTAGTACAGTGGACCTTCGTTATAGCGCTGCTCGCTATACCGCGCACTCGGTTATAGCGCGGGCGATGTTCGCGATAAGTTCAAACATGTTTATACAGGTCCGTGCGGCGTTAGTGAGTATCGCATTTTATTGTTACTGCGTATTGAGTAATTGTGTATGTATTGAGTTCCTGCATGTATTTTGAATAGTGTTTAATTATTGTATACATGATGAGTAAAAGAAAAGCTTACAGTGTGAAATTTATTGTGTCGCCACCGCGCCGCTCGGTATAACGCGGTTCACCTTATAACGCGGGTGTTGTTTCCCGCCCGACATGCGCGTTATATCGGGGGTCCACTGTATTTCAATATCCGAGGTTAAAACATTTCAACAAACTGGCGCAACTAGAGATTGCTTATTAGGTATTTTTCGTTACATGTGACTGAAATGCGTCCAATCATAATATATCTTATATATAAATGTCTTCAGCACCAATGGTGGCAACATACAGAAAAGAAACATGATTGTAAAATCAATCCATTTTGTCATCATGCGTTATGCAAGATGTTTCTCTCTCAGACAGTATTGTCTTCAATATTCTCTGCGGGGCGGGGGTGGCTCAGTCGGTAGCGCGCCAGGCTCGTAATCTGTAGTTCCCAGGTTCGAGTCCCAGCTGGGTCAGCGTTGAGATTTATCTCCGCAAAATTCCCCGCCCTGCCCACGGTCAGTAGGGGACACCGATGGGTTTGGAAAGGCCGCTGTCCGTCGGATGGGACGTTAAGCCGTGGCCCCGTGTGCGGGAGAGCCATAGCCTGTGCACGAAAAAAACACGCCTTGATGTTTGTAAAGAACACGCCTTGACTGGAGACTACGATCTGTCTCCCAACAGCTGTTCCAGTGGGTCCCCTCCCCCAACCTTCTCTGAGCCTTCGGGGTCCATATGACCTGGCCATTTCATGGTGTGCAAAAAAGTTCCGCTCAGAGGTAAAACAACCCAACAACAACCCAATATTCTCTGTGTAAATTAATTACTGCATAAAGTAAGTTGAAAAGTGGTCAAGCGTGTTCTGATGTGGTCTAGTGTTTCTTAACCTTTTGATAATGGGAACCTTTTACGAAGTCTTGCTCATTCTGGAGACTCCTTTAGCAATTCCCTCGCGCAATTTAGGTAATCCTTACGAACTCTCATTCATTCTGGAGACTCCTTGAGAGTCTCGTTCATTTCCGGAGATTCCTTGGAATTCTCGTTCATTCTGGGGACACCTTAGGGAGTCTTGCTCATACTGGATATTCCTTACGAAGTGTTGCTCATCTTGGAGATTCTTTACGGCGTATCGCTTGTTCTGGAGACTCCTTACGACAATTTGCTCATTCTGGAACTCCTTAGGTAGTCTCGGTTATTTTAGGGACAATTTACGAAGTCTCATTCATACTGTAGATTCCTTAGGAAGGTTATTTCTTTTTGGAGACTCCTTACGAAGTCTCACTCATTCTGTGGATTCTTTGCACACTCATTCTGCAGACACCCTTTCCAAAACTATCGTGCACATTTTGATTAAATAGAATAGCAAACTAAAATATAAATGCAGATAGGTGTAGTTTTTGCGTCATGATTTTTACTTCAATGTGGACGTTAGAAAAGAGACGGGGGGAAAAAAGCTTAAAAAGGCAGTATTCAATTTGCAAATAAAAATGATACTTAAATTGCAAAAGCCTTTATTACAAAATGTTACGAAAATTTTCATGGAAGAAATGGCAATAAAAAACACAGAGAAAAAAATTAATGTTCTGATGAATGAATGTTCCATTAGTATGGAGATACCCAATGGCTATGTCCACACTTGTGCGCTTTCACCTTCAACTTCACTTGCAACTTTCAATTCCGCTTTTCAACACCGAGTAGTCCAGCGCATGCCTTAGATGGAATGCGTTGGATGCATGCCTTCAACTGTCTACACCTGTGCGTCAAATAGCTTTCAATTTTTCACCAGTGTAGACGTGAAGTTTTACAATGGACGTAACTGATGCTGCTATGTCAGCGGGTATAAGAATGAATGAACATGAATTACTTTTTGTCGGCTGAAGGTTCCATATCACGTTAAAACAAGTGCTTGTAGAGTTATATAACATAGGTAGAATACATAGTAAAACATTTAATGTAAATGTTATAAATAAAATTTTTATTTTTATTTTTGTAAAAATATTATTTTATTAATAATTATTTTATAACGAATAATTTATTTTGTTCTATAATGAATATATTTATTAATAATAATTTATAAAAGCCAATGTTTGTTCTGACGACATAGTGAATAAAAAACACAAGCTCAATAATTACAAAAACAGAACGAAACCTTCCAGACAAACTACGAAGTTGCACGGAATGTTGAACAAAAATCCACTGCTGGTGGAAGTACATGCGCTACCGCATGCGTCACTAAAAATGGCGCCGTTCAATTGATTTGAGGCATGCCTTTGCGCATGCAATCACGTGCGTTAGACGTATGCGTCTATCGCACGTAAAACGCACAAGTGTGGACATAGCCAATGAAGCATGAGGATATCATTTGTGCACTTCGCGGTAATATTTGCTTTTCTTAAAAGGATGGACATATTCTTGAGATACATCCGTGAAATGCTATTACTTTACTGAAGGAGAAGTTTGTAAAGAAATAAAGTTTATTATGTTAAATTATTTTATAAAACAGGTGGTAGTTCATTGTCAAATTTTTTATTGATTATTATTATAATAGTTTGGGAGATAAGGTGTGTAGAAATTTCAGGAAAGGAAAAAGTAACTAGGAACACAAGCATGGAGAAACGAAGCGAAACAAGATGGTAGGATCAAGTATAAAGCACGTGGTTGGAGTTCTATTACTATCTAATTTCCCAGAAAGTCTTTTATTCATTTGAATACTTCAGGTCTAAGATATTGCAAATTTTAATTTCATCACAAAGTTTCCTGAAACGAGAAACCAGCTTGATTTGGTTGGAATTGTTTGGAAAATAAAATCTGAGATTTTGCATTCTATAAAAAGTAAAACTCAATTTCAGTGATTCCAAAAGTAGAGGCAATGTAATGCCTTTTGACTTTGGGGGGGGGGGGTGCCCCCATTGTCAGTTGGCATTGCGTTACTTTGTTTTCCTCGTAATCGCAAACGTCTTTCGAACGTAAAGCAAAAATCGTAGTCAGCCAGACCGTTTTCACACACCAGTCATTCAAAGAAAAAGACATTTATTTCTCGAAAGAAAAGGATAGAGAGCAGAAAAATAAAATAATAGGTGATGGATAGTTCAAAAACACGAAAGTCTATCAGCGTTTCATTCCATTAAAAGAAGAAACAAAAAGCAAAAAAACTCACACAGTTTTACAGACACAAGCACACAAGAGCGGGTTGGGTTGGGTTGTTTTACCTCTGAGCGGCACTTTTTTGCACACCATGGACTAAGCGGCCAGGTCACAAGGACCCCGAAGGCTCAGAGAAGGTTGGGGGAGGGGACTCACTGGAACAGCTGTTGGGAGACAAATGGTAGCCTCCCTTCAAGGCCATCCAACGTGTTCTTTAACGTGAACAGGGAATGGCTCTCCCGCACACGGAGCCACGGCTTATAACGTCTCATCTGGCAGACGGCGGCCTTTCCAAGCCCATCGGTGTCTCCTATTAACCGTAGGCAGGGCGGGGAGTTTTGCAAAGATAAGTCTCAACGCTGACCCAGCTGGCTTACAAAAGCGGCCTTTATTTATTTAATTACTCAACTTGTGGACTCTTTAGGTACACTTCATGGACTCTCGGTTAAGAAATACTGGCATGATTCTCGAAAACTTCAAATGAACAATGTAATGCAATTTTGAGAGGCGAGATTGGCTCATCTTAACTAGTTTCTTCATAGAAGTCACCAGTGTGACACTGATCTCTGTCATTGTTTTCCTGTTGAAACTGATGATCGTCATTATATCCTTCAATATTATTATTACTCCAGTGCTAGAGAAGAACTTATACAATAATAGAGAATGAATGGTCTTCAGATTTTCGAACCATTACTGAGGCACGAGATTCTCTCCGTGAAAAATCAACAAGGGCGAGCTTTGGAACTGTATGTACAAGAATCTTACTTTTTAGATATCGTTAATGTATAACTCATCATCTGTCGTTTCGTATCATTGGGATAAAGAACATTTATGTAATTGATTTATCACATCCTTATGCTTACTCCTTCTTCTTCTTCAAAATAAATTATTATTCCGGAAATCACTCGGGGCCTTTCGCCCCTCTCGTACGGAAATTCTGTTAGAAAAGGTCAGTGATCTATGTGGAAGAGTCCTCTCAATTGAGTCTGAAAAAACGAAATTTCGAAAGCTAAACCACAACACTGCCAATAATCTTGGAATGGTGGTCAAAAGAACATTCCGGAATTCTTTGAAGAAAATTCTCTTAATGCAAAAACATCATGATACTATTTGGGCAGTAATTCAAATTCTGTCAATCAATCTTGCATCCTTTAAAAACTGTAAAATTAATTTAAAAGTATTATTTTATCAAATTCTGGTGTCCCAGTAGATCTTTGAGTGTAAATTCCTTAATTCTACTTTCTTCCATTGAGTGAAGCATTTTCTCTCTATGAATATCAAATTTATTGCAATTAAGCAACACATGGTGACTATTTCTTTTGCTCTACATGCATCACAGTCAGAAGACTGAGCTCTGTTTATCTTATGCATTTGATCACTCAGTCTTGTGGTCCCTGTTCTGAGCCTGGTAATAGTTACTGTGTCCTTTTAAGTCAGTCCGAAATCTTGAAAGGGTCAATGTTTTGACTAATCAAACTTCTGATTCAGATGTGAAGTAGAATGCTGTGAATGAATTTATTCAAACTATTTTTATTATTAAAATTCCGGTAGCTGTTTGGAAACAAAAATAAAAATGTAATTTGAACCAATATATTTATAGAATTATAATAATTTTAAATACCTTATAAAGAGGTAGCTACATATATTAATTTAATAACAACACTTTTGTTATTCTTAATGCTTTAAACTACCACTTTTTAAAATTTAACTCACTATTCTTATTGTCAGATTTACTAGCTCGAAAATTTTAGCTTTTATTGCTGCCCTGCAGCCGTTATGACAAGGTAAAATTTGAACTATACATTAATGCTAACAGAACTATGCTCACTTCTCATGACACGGTAACCATTGGCAACGGAGGCGACTTCTCTCCATCCTCCTTTGATTCACTTTCCTCAGCCTCGGTGGTTTTAAATAAAATCGTCAGTTCCCCATCTCCCGCTTTCTCGCACGAATTACCATTACGCTGTAAGCAGATGACACGAGCTCCGAGACTTCGCAGCGTATCGTAACTTATTGCTTCGGCGAGTGCAACCATCTACAAGGCTTCCCTCAACTTTGCCAATTTTCCAAGCTCATGGTCTTTTTCTTGTCTTCTTCTTTATGTCTCGTAATAAACTACCATTCTGCAGAATTCTATTTTGTTGCGTATTGCATGTCTGGCGAGTGCGTCAGATCATTCGCATGGTGCCTGCTCAAGTTAAAATGGACTTTTTTTTCCCCTTCGCTCTTCTTATTAGGAGACTTTTTCTTTACAAGTGGAAGAAACCTATGACGCAGGTGCAGTTAATGATAAGATGAAAGAAAATGCTGTCTGTAAGGTACTTAGGTTTCTGGGATTGGGTTGGCTCGGGGATTAATATGTCGAGAAACTCTAACGGTTTAGAATTGTTTTGAATAATAATTTTGAATACAGTAATTAGAAAGGGTGGAACAAGTAGACCACGGGCCTTGAGGTAAGACACTTTTTTGGGAGCCCCAAATTTTCAATAATTGATTTGTACATTTGCCTACCGCTAAGTTGTTAATTATATCGTATTATTTAATTTGAAATATTTCTGAAGGTATTTGGTCTTGGGTATAATCCTATATCAAAAACTGAAATAGGACCCTCATATTCATATTATCACTAAAAAAGTCAATGAAATGAAATGTCAACTAGGACCTCTCCTTCGGAGAAATGCTGTCTTGATGACGACCATAAATTATTATTGTACAACATAGCATTCGTCCGATAATAACTTATGCTTCCCCTATATGGGCGAACACCACCTCTACGAATATACGCAAGATTCAGGTCTTGCAAAACAAAATATTGAGATCTGCGGTCGATGCCCCTTGGTTTGTTACTAACAGACAACTTCATAAAGACTTGGGCATCGACCACATATATACTCATATTAAATGCATCTCAAAAAGGTTTTTTCAGGCTGTTAAAAATAATCCTAATGAGATTATTTCTTCTTTGCTTAATTATGATCATAATGTTCTGTACAAGAGGCCTAAAGTGATGGCTTTCTCTGAGGAAAGCTACTCGTTTTAGGTCTCTTGTGCATGATATATATGCTATTTTTAGCTTGTTTTTTATGTTATCCTCGAGGGGCCCACCCATGGGTGATTACTTGTTATATGTTTTTACTAATGCCAACTGGGCTTATTCTCAGATGGAGATGGTAATGGGCAAAGCTTTACCTGGAACATCGCATATCCACGTTCGATCTACGATCTACGAAAACGTTAATGATCTACACCTACACGCTCGATCTACGATCTACGAAAACGTTAATGAAAAACCTAATGTTAGTTTAATTACAGGCATACAGTATATTTATTATGTATCAATATCTCTCCAATCTAAATGCAGGTACTATAAGACGGAACGTTAAGTAAGATATATATACTGAGAATATGACGTGAATTAGAAATTAAGTACCATAAAAATATAATTTTGGGGATTTGTTTCGTTGAGTTGTTTTATCTCTGAAGGGCACCTCTTTGCACACAATGGCAAAATGATCAGGTCACAGGGTCCCCGAAGGCTCAGAGAAGGTTATGGGGAGGGGACCCACTGGACAGAATTTTCGTCAAGGTCATCCAGCGTGCTTTTTAACCGGGTCCGTGACCTAGTGTGCTCTTCCGCACACTGGGTGACGGACCCATTCAATGAACGGCGCCCTTTTACCCCTACTGACCTAGGACAGGGCAAGGAGTTTTGCGGCGATAAATCTCAACGCTGGCCCAGGTGAGACTCGAACCTGGGAGCTGCAGATTACCCACAATGTGTCGGAGCACCCGTTTAAGTTGGATTGCTTTACTATGAGAGGCACTTTTGTGCAAGCAATGGGATAAATGGCCAGGTCATAAGGACCCCAATGATCAGAGCTAAATAAGGAAGGAAAAATTACTGGATGATTTTAGGAGACAAGCGGAATCCTCTTGTCAAAGTTATCCCAGGTGTTCTTTAACGTGTGCAATTTATGGCTTTCGTCCACACCTAATCTCGGATTAATGTCTGATATTAAAGACGGCGGCATTTTTAAACCCATTGATGTTTTTGTTTCCTTAGAGCAGACTGGATTTGAGCTGGGAAAATTTCTATGGAGGTATACAGTATGTGCTTGAACTTCGGAATATCAGACTATAAACCTTGCGCAGTACTGACTAAGCCAATTGTTCCTTAAAATAAAAATTTTTATTGTAGTACAGAGACAGATTGTTTTAATTGCATAAAAATAATTATTTATTTAATTATCTTGTTTTCTCTGTTTTTTATGCTACTTTTAAAATAGTATGATTATCTGAGTTAAATATATAAAAATATTTTAATATATTAGGCAATTTAATTATAAGAAATAGAGCGGAAATTTATTTCATCATCTACCAGCAGAGAATTCAGGAAGTATACTATATAAGACTAAAGAGCATACACAACTCACAATAGCGGCCACTCCTGACATATGCTTCACCAGTATGGGGTAATACTACTAACACCAATGTCAGGAGGCTTCAGAGTTTCCAAAATAAAATCCTCAGATCTGTGGTCAATGCTCCCTGGTTTGTGAAAAACAAGACCATTCACATTGATTTGAGCACTGATCACACATACACCCATATTCGGAAGCTCGCGCAGACCTTTTTCGAGGCAGTGGGAGATAATCCTTATTATATAATTAGATCTTTGATTGATTATGATCCATTTGTTTTAAACCAATTCAAGCGTCCTAAGATTGTGGTGTATAACACCCGCATGTTTAACTTTTAGTTGTGCTTTTTACAACAAATTTGTTTTGCCCTTTGGGGTTTATGTGTTTTAACTTTGTTATTGCCAACCAGACACTATTTTAGATTTCGAGATATAAGCCCTAGGCTTGGAGCTCAAAAAATTAATTCAAGATATCAGATATCAGACAATTTACAATTCAATTCAGTTGAATTAAACTTCAAACAACAAACTCGAATTAATTGCAACTTACAACGTACAGGTAATAAACAGATAATTATTACAGAACTGAGCAAATGTAATATTGTTGAGCAACGCAGAAGTCGAATTACAAATACGCTTTTAACAATTAGGAACTGTTGTATTTGAAGTTTCTGCCCAACACTTCTTAAATCTTCTTTATCTCTCGCAGTGTCAGCATCTTTGGAATGATCGGATTACGGGAGCATTCAGCAGCATTTCAACATCTTAATAGCAGTGAACCGGAATAATATAATTGGAGATTAATCAAATGCATTTGTTTTATTAAAATACAGATAGAGATATTAAATAAGCTTGGAGTTTAGCATGGAATAAGGTAATCTGTATATAATAACAAAAGAAGGTGTCTGTGTGTATCTGTATGTGCCTTTGGCAGCCATAACTCATCAGGAAAACATAGTAGAAGCTTCAAAGTTACATAGAATGTTTCGGGTTGTGGTCCGGGTTCCAGTGCCGAATTTCAAGTCGAAATTCCAGAAGGGGAGCTTACTGGAAGTAAATACACAGTCGTGTCAGAATAATATGACCACCTACCTAATAATGGGAGTAACCACCCTTGGCCCGGATGACAGCAGCAAGACGGCGTGGCATGGACACAATGAGGCCCTGGAAGATTGCCAGAGGCACACGTGCCCATTCGGACTCCAGAAGAGCATGGAGGTTCCGGAGACGACGTGGTTGTGGGTTCGCACTCCGAACCTGTCGATCCAAATGGTCCCATAAGTGCTCTATGGAATTGAGGTCGGGCGATTTAGTCGGCCAAGGGAGAACAGAGATATCTCTCTTGTGTTCCTGGAACCAGTCACGCACCACCTTAGCAACATGGCAGGGCGCATTGTCCTGTTAGTAGATACCATCACCACCAGGGTAAACGTCCAACATGAAGGGATGCATGTGGTCACCGAGGATGGACAGGTAGCCATTGGCGTTCAGGGACCCATCCAATGGTATCAGCGGTCCCAGGTCATACCAGGAAAACATCCCCCAGACATGCACACTGCCAGCCTGTACTTGACCGACAAGTGTGTCCGGGTGTTGGTTCTCGTGTGTCTGACTCCGTATCTGTCTGATGTCGATGGCCTTTGGAGTTCCACAGTTATGACGTCTGGAGGTACTCTATGTGCCTGCAGTCCATTCTTGGTATAGCCTTACTACAGCACCTCGCGAACAACCCACGAAGTCTGTTGTTTCCTAGATGCTTCCACCCTTGGCGCGGTAGCCGATGATCATTCCTTTTTGAACGTCCGTCAAATCAATACCTCTGCCCATTGTGCTCACGTTACGCACTATGACTCATCTGTCCTGCCGGCAGTTTATATCTCCGTGTGGTCGCCCTTGTCATGTGCACTCTGTGACGCGCCTGGAGGGGTACACTGTGATTCCGTGGGTGGTCATATTATTCTGATACGACCGTGTGTATTTACCATGCTATTTCTATGAAAACGGTAACCGTTCCCAAATTCATTGTTGCCATTTACAGCTTCCTAACTCTAGGATATATTCAGAGACAAACATTTAAATCGGCTGCCATTGCCATATTCCCCACATTTTCAGAGGCATTATTATTTTAAGGCTTCCCATTGCAGCTAGGGACCTGATTTTTTTAAACCAACAGGGGACCACGCAGAGGGAACCACCCTACGAAAGTTGGGACCGTTCCGTCAAGTAGATCGGGAATCAGAAAGTATCAAAATCTGCCGAAAATAAAAATCTTCTGCTAAAAGTATCGGGGAAGGGGGGCAGAACTCACTAAAACTAACCTTTAGTGAGATAAAAAACAAAATATTTCTTATTCAAATATTTTTTCCCTGAAAATAGGATTTGATTAATGTAATTTCATAACCTAATTGTTATACCAACGTACATTGTTTAATTGGGCGAAAATAGCAGCTATTATTAAGAACTCATTACTCTTCCTTATCAATATAGATTGATCGATTTCTTTCGTGGGGAGAGCTTAATTTTATGGGGTCCAAATACTTATTCATACTAAGTTACGGGATAATGGGACTAAGGGAAAATTGAGCCTCTCAGAAGCTGAACTGATCAACTCCATAAAATAAAAAACGGAGAAAATTGATGATTCTCTAAGATTTAATTTTAAAACTTTGCTTGAAATATACAAACAAAAAAATATTATGTAGAGTAATATTATAGATATACATAGGTTCTATATTACAAGATATAAAAATACATAAAAATAACATGCTTGAGTACTAAAACTGCGAATTTTACAAAAAGTGGAGCTGATCAATAGTTAAAACATCTGAAAAAATTATCGCTCACGCGGCGGGCGTTTTTTTTTTTAGATGTTTTTAACTATTGTTGAAGTCTATTTATACAGGTAATCTGTGAATTTACTAGAGGTGGAATTGATCAGTTTGGCTTCTGAGAGGTTCAATTGTCAATCCTGTTTGGTAACTGTTATCCCAAATTAATTTTTTATTAATTTTTAAGAAAACTTAATTAATTTTAAATAATTTTCATTATTAATTTTTTTAAATTAACAATTGATACTTATTTTTTTAATAAAATTTAATTAATTTTAAATAATTTTTATTATTAATTTTTTAAAATTAACAATTAACATTAAATATTAAATTGTATTTTAAGAAATAGTAATGCGTTTATTATTTTATTCAATAATTTTAAATTTAATTTGAATTTTAGATAAATTTAATCACTTAAACTTTACCACGCAAAACTGTCGTTAATATCAATTAATGGTCACTCGAAACCCATTTTAATAAGCAAAATGTTCCATGTGGTTTCCTTTATTTGTGGGCATTGCCAGGATTATTGGAAGGGATTATTCAACAATTTTAATGTTTTTGTTGATATAAATTGATAAGCTATAAATTTCTTAATAAAAAAAATTCTAAAATATTTAAACTTAATCCCGCTTTAGCAATCCCATTGCTTAAATGCTTTAACATTTAACCTGCTTTAATGTTTTACAGTAGCGAATATTATAAACCATATAATTTTATTTACATGTAGTTAAAACGTTACTTCCAATTTTGTTTTTTTTTTTTGCATGAAATTAAAATATTTTATAGCTACCAGTATTTGTATAAAAACAATTACATTAATTTTGAATAACTTTTTTTTATATTAAAGTCAAAGCATAGACCTATGTTACACTGTACGTTTTCTATTTTTTCTGCTAGCGAAGAAATAATTATCTAGAAAATTGATTAAATTACTTAAAAATTAAAACAATTTTTTTCAAGGAAGCATTAAAATTAATCTTGACAGTAACAGCTGTTCTTGCTTTGCTATATCAATGGCTAGACTCTACGGTGGGTTGAAAAAAGTTCATCACGGTGAATTCTGAAACAGGAACAAATAAACAAACAAACAATATTAAAAACCTTTCATCCTGAAGTTGATAATGGAAAATAAACGCAGCTATGGCTTTTAGTCATAACGTGGCGACAGCATGCAATCTACGGTCAGCAGGTGGTTTCGAATGGCTTAAATAATAATAAGAATTCCATTATTGTTAACGAGTTGTCTTCAGAATTCTTTTTCTGCCAGGAGATGCGATAGGCAACAATTTAACTTATTCTGCATGTCATAATTAAAAAAAGTAGTATCAAGTTTGCGAAGAAGTTACTCAAAGACAGAAGAGAGGCAAACTTTTATAGGGAAGGGAACATGAAATTGTATTCAACGTTTTATAGAAGAATCAATATATCATCATCATCATCAAGCAGCCATGGGCTACGGAGGTCTAACCAGACCGTGCAATTTAGTTCTCCAAGCAAGTCTATCCTGAGCTACATCTACTGCATCTCGCCACTGCACACCAATTCTAACAAGGTCTTGTTTGACATTGTCTGCCCACCGCATCCTAGGTCTCCCCTTCTTTCTGAGGCCTTTAGGCACACTGTTCATAACCCTATTCGCCAATCTATAATTATTCATATGGGCAACGTGGTCAAACCAACGGAGTCTCTCTCTGCACAATATGCTGCTTAAAGGAGGTTGCAAACTCCTTTGCCTAATCTCATCATTAGTTACAAAGTTGAACCACCTAATGCCCAAGATACTGCGTAAGCATCTGGAATCAAAAGCATCTAGTTTCCTGTTATCTTGTTTACAAAGTGTCCAAGTTTCACTACCATAACTAACCCTAGAAAGAACCAAACTATTATACAGTCTAATTTTAGTCTTTAGGTGTATACGCCTATTTCTCCACACTCTCCATAGATTCTTAAAAGTCCCGGCAGCAATCCCTATTCGTCTGTTAATCTCATGCCGCACATCACCATTATCTGTTACATAGCTCCCAAGATAATTAAACTGTGACACCTGCTCAAGACTGCAACCATTCAGATTAACTGAATCACAGTCTGCCTGACCAATTTTCATCACTTTAGTTTTCTCTCTGTTTATAACCAAACCTACTCTACTACCAGTCTCATCAACAGCTCGAATGAAAGAGTTCATCTCATCAACATCATTTGCCAAAAGGGCTAAATCATCAGCATAATCTAAATCAGAAATTTTCGTATCTCCAGCCCATTTAAGGCCAAAATCTTTCCCTTGAAGTGAATTTCGCATAACATAATCAATAACCAAGCTAAAGAGAAAAGGAGACAAAATGTACCCTTGTCGAACACCAGAAGTAATGCTAAACCAATTGCTACAAGCCTTACCAACTCTCACACACGACTCAGTGTTATTATAGAGAGCTTTCATAATGTTAACTAACTTGTCTGGTATACCATATGATCTCACAATCAAGCACAAATTATGACGATCAACAGAGTCGAAAGCCTTTTTGAAATCAACAAAGCTAGCAACCAAAGGTTTCTGAAACTCTAAACATTTCTCAAGAATTTGCCTAAGTGAAAATATCTGATCCACACATCCCCTACCACTTCTGAATCCACATTGCTCATCACGCAATTGACGGTCAACCAGATTCTTAATTCTATTAAGCACAATCATGGAAAGAACTTTACCTGGAACAGAGAGTAGGCTGATACCCCTATAGTTATCACAAGAACTGCGATCACCTTTTTTGAAAATAGGGATAACAATAGCTCTGGTAAAATCCTTAGGAACCATGCCTTTATCATAAAAGAGATTCAGAATTTCAGTCATCCAAGTGGTAACCGAAACATTCCCAGCTCTAAGCATTTCCGTAGTAATTTCATCTACCCCTGGGGATTTATGAAGTTTAAGTTTAGAAACAGCCAAAATAACTTCAGATTGTGATATAGGTCCAACATTAAAACCACCAATGCATCTATCATCATTGCAAACAATGGGAGTAGAACTAACTACATTGTTTAGAACATCACTGAAATGCTCAGCCCACCTAGCCATGACAGAATCCTCCCCTTCTATAACCTTACCTTGTTTATCCTTCAATCCTTGTATGCCTGTCCGTTTTCTACCACACAAAACATTAACTATCTGGTACAGCTCTCTGCTGTTGTGCTGTCTAACTGCTTCCTCGGCTTTGTCAGCCAAACCATCAAGCCAAAGATTCTTATCAGCAGCTAACTGATCCTTTACAAGTTTATTAAGGTCTCTATAATGCTTTCTATTAGGACTAGTAGGGTATTGATTAAGGACATTCCTGCAGTTCTTTCTTTCCGAAATAAGCTCAAGTGCCTTATCACTCAGATAATTTTGCCTCTTCTGCTCCTTTTTTACTAAAAGAGTGCTGTTAGTGTCCAAAAAAGCCTGTTTAAAATGATCCCATTCTTCCTCAACTTCAGTAGTAAGCATACCATGACTGTCATAATGGCTAAGTAACCTATCATGGTAAGCTTTGGCTATAACTGGATCTTTCAGAGCTTCAGTATTAAAAGTAAATTTTTTAACCCTAGCACAACACTTTTTAAGTTTAAGTTGCAACACACTTTGAACAAGGTAATGGTCAGATGCAATTTCAGCTCCCCTATATGCCCTGGTATTCCTAACAGAACTAGCCCATTTGCTGTTAATTAATATATAATCAATCATATTCTTATGCAGCCCATCAGGTGAAACCCATGTGTACTTATGTATGTCGCGGTGTTTGTAATAAGTGTTAGTTATTCTGAATCCATTGAGTTTACTTACCTGTAGGAGACGTTGCCCATTGCCATTGCAGCTACCAATACCAAAAGGGCCTATTACTCCTCCCCAAAGGGCAGAGTCAGTACCAACTTTGGCATTGAAGTCACCAAGAACAAGAGTAATATCTCCTTTCTTGACAGAATTCAAAATATCGTGAAGTTGTTCATAAAACCTATCCTTCTGATCCTCATCGGCATCCTCAGTGGGGGCATAACAGCAGATAACATTCAAGTGTTTAACGCTTGTCTGAAATTTTGCTGTAAGAAACCTTTCATTAATGCACTCATATCCCAGAAGAGCATCGCTAGCGTGTCTGCTGAGAAGCAGACCCACGCCTTGGTGATACTTATTGTCGTCCCTCCCTGAAAAGAGAAATTTAAGATTATTTTTAAGAATCTGACATTTATCTGTCCATCTGGTCTCTTGCAAGCCGAGAATATATAAATTATAACGGTGGAATTCTTGTGTGAGGATATCAAGAGAAAAAGCTCTGTGCAGAGTCCTCACATTCCAACTACCTATGGAGAGAAAATGGTTAGTGGGATGTTTAAAGAAACTATGTTTATTGAGAGAGGGAATGCCGACAATATCAAACAGCCCCCTAATCGCAGACATGGGGCAAAGACCCGTTCCCCCACCACTAAAGGCTGAAGCCATCTACACTGAAAGACTTCCTCCAATGTAGAATTTGACGATGCCAATAGAAGTAAAGAGTTCAGGTGCCTGCGATGACTTCTGCTCAGGATTATCCACCAGCTGATAAACATATCCTGTGAATCTATTCACTTGGGGCTGTCAACCCACAAACAAACAGAAAACACAGCGGAAGATTTTCCCTCCACAGAAGCCCACCAGTGCAGCAAAATCAGGATCCATAATCAAGCTCAGAGCCATATATCTGTCCAGTCCAGTAGGTTTATATGGTCAGCACCAGGACCCTGTGTGGTTGACCACTCCTCAGCAGGGTAGAAAAAAAAAGAAAAGTAGCCATAGTTGTCCAGATCAGTAGACCACACTAATCTGGCAGCCCTCCCCTTCCGTTCACTTCCACAAGAGAGTATCTCTTTTGAAAGTTACTAACGGTCCGCACCACGAGAAGGCGGGGTCAGACATTAGGTGCTAGGCCTGGCCGGTTCTATGCATCATCACAGGGGATTGGTGCATAGCTCTCCTTCCAGTGACTACAGCCACCACAAAATTTATTAATAATTATATTTATTAACAGAAGTCAACTTTTTTTTACGTTTACATAGAACAATTTTCAAATTAAGGATTTTAACAGCGTGAGAAGTTAGGTTGTTTTATCTCTGAGCAGCACGTTTTTGCTCACAAGGGGCTAAATAGCAAGGCGACAAGGACCATGAGGGCTCAGAGAAAATTGTGGGAGGGATCCCACTGGACAACTGTTACCCCAACTGGACACTCCAACCTTCTCTGATCAGCGTTCAGATTATCTCCACCTCGCGGTCCTTGTGACCTGGCCATTTAGCCCATTGTATGCAAAAAAGGGTCGCTCAGAAGTAACCCAATGCAACTGACAGTTTAAAAGATAAATGTGACGTTTTTCAGCAATTTGAAAATCTTATCTGTTGAATTTTGATAAACTCATTTCTTAGAAATGAAAAGCTCTCTGTATAAGACAGTTTTTAGCAGTCTTACATAGAGAGCGTACAAGAGTGTGTTGCTACAGCCGATGGAAGAGTTTTGTTTCGAAGAATTTGTCTACTCCTATTTTTCCACAGTTTCTTAAAGATCGAGAAGCAATGCATATTCTCCTATTTATCCTATGCCGCACATTACCAGGGGCGGGGGTGGCTCAGTCGGCAGCGCGCCAGACTCGTAATCTGTAGTTCCCAAGTTCGAATCCCAGCTGGGTCAGCGTTGAGATTTATCTCCGCAAAATTCCCCGTCTTGCCCACGGTTAGTAGGGGACACCGATGGGCTTGGAAAGGCCGCCGTCCGTCGGATGGGACGTTAAGCCGTGGTCCCGTGTGCGGTAGAGCCATACCCTGTGCAAGTTAAAGAACACGCTGGATGGCCTTGATGGGAGGCTACCATCTGCCTCCCAACAGCTGTTCCAGTGGGTCCCCTCCCCCAACCTTCTCTGAGTCTTCGGGGTCCATGTGACCTGGCCATTTAGCCCATGGTGTGCCAAAAAGTGCCGTTCAGAGGTAAAACAACCCAACCCACATTACCAGTGAATTGTCAGTATAACAAAATCGAGAGTAACCAAAATGCATATATTCATTATACTGAAATGCAATAGAAACGAAATTTACGAAAGAAATTGTCCTAGCATTATTTACTTTTTGAGTCGTTTTTTCCCACTCTGTTCCAACAAACATCTGTCTTTGAATTATTAAATGATTTCGCAACTCCCAACGCATTGTTCAGAATATCTTTCCGTGCCATTAAGTAACAGGGAAGACTTCGCGCCATATTGGCTGATAATAACGAAACTAAACTAATAAGGATCTTAATAAAAACAATAATAATAACGAAGAAGTATAACAATAATTTAAATTTGACGATATTATACAAAAGGGGTAATGCCGGGATGGCGGACACGTTTGACGTCATCAGTGGCAGAAATTGGTAATTTTCTCCGTGGTTCCGCGGCTACACGAGCGATCAGTCCCAAATTTGGTGGGGTGGTTCCACTTAGTTGTAACCCTCTTGGGGTGACAGATCGAGGTCCTAGCTGCCGTGGGTCGGGAGAGATCCCTCGAAAAGCGTCCGAAATATCTGGGGGGCGCTGTCGTCGCCTACTTTGTGAGTAGTACGGAGGAAAGATGTATTGAAGTTAATGGACGTGCGTTTGGCGCCTAATCTTTGGCGGATTTAAGTGTGAATGGTTTATCAGGGTGGAGAAGGAATTAACCTACCGATCGTAAGAGTTATCAATACGTTTCAAGCCAAACTTTTGGAGCTTTGAACCAACTTATCGCTGATGTTATCGTTACTTGCAATACAATTAGAATCGCGTAGATCTCCAGGTTTGGAAAATCCCCTTTTATCCTAGAATACTCTTGATGTAGCAACTCCGCTTTAAAGCATTATGGCTGCAGATGTAGAGAGCATCTATGCCAAGCAGTGAAATCGGAAAAAATGCGTGAGGCCAAATGTACAGTCGCTCAAAAAAAAAATCCGAACATTATGGTTGATTACAGATTTCAGAAAAATTGTCTGGAAACGATTTTCTTTAGAAATTAGTGATCTGGCAACCTTCGTGTACTGTACACGAAGGTTGCCAGATCACTATTTCCACATTTTCTAAAAAAACTTTGCCAGATATTTTTTCTGAATTCTGTAATCAACCATAATGTTCGGATATTTTTTGAGCTACTGTACTTACTTACAATAATAGTGATTCTTAACGCTGTGATTGGTTAGCTATTTAACAGCATTTGCATAATTGCAGCTGTGCTAAAATGTACACTGTACATATCGTTTAAGGATTTTCTTTTTACAAATTTAGTTAGACTTCTTTTGTATTGGGATAAATTTATATTTCATTAAATGAATATTTTTATTATACTGGTAATAGCTAAAATGAAAAATTTTTATATAGAGATAGAGAGTAAATTGGCCGGTGTCGAAAAAATATTTCGTTATTCTGGCGTCCGTTGTATCTATATTTTATTGTATAATATAGTTCTAGAAAATAACGTTACACACATATATTAAGATATATGTTTACAAGAATACACCTATTAACTTTCTTGGGGGTGGCTCGATCGGTAGCGCGCCAGGCTCTTAATCTGCAGTTCCCAAGTTCGAATCCCAACTAGGCCAGCGTTGAGATTTATCTCCTCAAAACTTCTGCCCTGCCCACGGTCAGTAGAGGACACCGCTGGCTTAGAATGGCCGCCGTCCATCCGATGGGATATTAAGTCGTGACCCTGTGTGCGAGAGAGCTGTACGCTGTGCGCGTTAAAGAGCATGCTGTTTAAGAAGGGAGGATACCATCTGTCTCCTAGCAGCTGTCCAGTGGGTTCCCTTCCGCACCTTCTCTGAGCTCTCGGGGTCCTTGTGACCTGGTCATTTAGCCCAGAAAAATTGTCGATCAGAGGTAAAACAAACCAACCTATCAACTTTAAGATCTTTTTAAAGCAACTGAAAACGTTAAAAATAAAGTAGAAAATTCTTAAGATGAAATTCTGCTCTGCTATTGCACTTTTCGGCAAAGGAAATCTCACGCATTCAAGTCTTGTAGCACATCATGCAAAAGTGCGATAAAGAAATGATTTACGTTTTCTTCTTTCGAGATGATGCACTTCGCCAAAACAGCATCAGCTTGAGCCTCATCTCGAACAGCGCAAGGCTTTGGAAGATCACTAGTGCGTGATGCTGCGGATGACATCAGCTCATCATGTCAAGCCGTGCAGGAGGGAAAAAGAGATAAGCGAAAAAAAAAAGAGCAGGTAACTTCTCATGACCCTGCAACACTTCTACCCTCTTACTCCTTATTCCCGCCTCCCATACGCGAAGACGATGATGAAGATGTCGTTACTTTTCAGTAATGGCCTTTGCCTCTTTCCCACTTTCTTTATAAAATGGAAGAGAGAGTAGCAACCCATCAGATGTCACAAATCGCGCAAAAAAATACGGTTTTTCTAAAATTAAGCAACACAATTTGAAAGAAAAAAAATAACTAAAAATTTTGTATTAATAAAGTAAATATATCAATCACCTTTCCTATTATTATATTATATATCATTTAATATATTGTATGTATTAATATTCAGAGATAAAATTTTAACTACCAGTATTTTCTTTAAATAGTACTCCTTGTTCTATCTGCTCTTTGCTACTTATATTCTCGGAAGCCCATTGTTGAAGGGTTTCTAACCTTCCCATCATATTTTATCACATCACATCACTTATACTCTCTTTTGGGATAGCAGGAAGCCCATCGTTGAAGGGTTTCTAACCTGGCATCACATTTTATCACATCACATCACTTATACTCTCGTTGTTCTGCATCTTGTTTTTCACTTTTAGAATTAAAATCAATAATTGATGCTTTCAACATTTCACCGTTTTTAAGTATTCCACTTAATGGACTGTACTTGAACGTTAAAGAACACGCTGGATGGCCTTGACAGGAGGCAAACATTTGTCTCCTAACGGCTGCTTTGGGTCCCCTTCCCAAAACCTTCCTCGGGGTCCTTGTGACCTGGACATTTAACCCATTGTTTTTAACCCATTAACCCTATCCCTGCCCCTGCTATCTCAAAACAGCAGTATAGAGATAATATTTGACATGGCATAGCACCGGGGTGGCGCCAAGTCTTTCCTGGTGCCCTTAACTTCTCATTATATATATATATACACAGTCGTTTCAGAATAAAATGACCACCTACCACAGTATATGTATAGTAGGTGGTCATATTATTCTGATACGACTGTGTATACTGGTGTGCAAAAGTTAGGTTATAACCCCATTTTACGTTAATAAAAAAACTAATTTCGAAACATTGCAATTCCTAAAATAAGTTTTTTGGTGTGAAATGTTACTTAATCAAATCTACATAGATCTCTATTTTCAGCAATAATAACTGGTATTTAAAGAGTTATGGGAGCTGGAATATTTAACATCAGTAATGTGCTGATATGAAACTCATACAATATTGACGAATATTGAAGGAATTGATGACACAAACATCTAAAACATACACTTATTTTATTGAACACTCGAAATAATACTAATTATTGAATTTTAATTAACTTTTGAGTTGAAATCTTGTGACTGCCATTCCTATTGTTATATATCTAAACTTCATAATTGATTGAGATCTTTAATTTTCCTTCACGCATTTTGCCATAAAAGGCTCATTTTAGAAGTGACAGAGTTTCGAAGTTAGTTTCCTTATTGACAGAAAATGGGACTCTAACTTAACTTTTGAGCGCCAGTGTATATCGCCGATGACACTAAATTTTTTAAAAAATAAACGAAGGAGTCAAACGCTTTTAAAATGACAATCACATAAAATAGTGGTTCTCAACCTTTTATGCTTCACGTACCCCCTGGAAATGTATATGTAACTTGCGTACCGATAGATAGAAAAAGAAAATAGATGAAATGTGTATGTAACTTGCGTATAGATAGATAAAATTATATTTATAGTATAACAATGGAATAAAATAAAACATATATATATATACATTAACTTTTATATTCATAAATTACATATATCGATAAACACCAAAAATGACATTTTTTGCACAGCAGTGTTGCCAACTTAGCGACTTTTTTACTAGATCTAGCGACTTTTGAGCTCTCATGGCGTACCCTACGTTGAGAACCCCTGATATAAAGTAAAAAACTAGTTTAGGACAGTGTTGCATCTCTTATACTTTTGTTGAACAGAAGCATCATAGTTGATGGGTTGTACATAGTACGAGAGATAAGTTGATTTCTGTGATTTTATGATTTTTGAAAGAACTTGATTGCCTGGACTCGGTTAATAATCGTGATTCTCACAAATTATGGTACAGTTAATCTCAAATTTTGATTTTGGAAAGTCTGAAGATCATGGTTTGAGAGCAATGACCTCAAACTAGAGCAGCATAGAGAATTAAAGGTTTTAGAATCGTATGATAGATAATTAACTTATTATTGATTGATAGATTAGATTTTCTGGAGATAAGTGAACATAATTTCAACTGTATTACAAGAGCAACAGAGGAAATTTGTTCATTCCATCTGAGCCTTTGGTTGATCGTGACACCAAGATACTTTGCCGAATCCTTCCACACTATCTGTTTATCAAAGAGCATAAGATTAGATGTAATCTTTTATGGGTGCAGAGCACAGATTATAACACTTGTCAGTGTTCATGTTGATGCTCCATTTCGAGTCCCACCTGGCCTCCGTTGAGTCCGGACCTCCGAGTCCACCTACCTCCTCAAACCCCCCCCCCCCCCATACCGCTTTATCAGAAAGGTGACATGAGAGGAGAAAGGTGGCATCGATGGACTTGGAAAAGACGCCGTCCCTCGGATGGGACGTAAAACCGTCGTTCCGTGTGCAAGAGAGTCACTTCCTATGCACGTTAAGAACAGCTGAATGGCCTTGACGAGAGGTTACTATCTGTCTCCTAAAAACTGTCCAGTGGGTCCCGTCCCCAACCTTCTCTAAACCCTTAGGGTCCTTGTGACTTAATCATTTAGCCCATTATTGCAAAAAGTGCCACTCTCAGAGGCAAACCAACCCAACCCAAACCCACATACCATAATAGACTGGGTTGGGTTGTTTTACCTCTGAGCGGCACTTTTTTGCACACCATGGGCTAAATGGCCAGGTCACATGGACCCCGAAGGCTCAGAGAAGGTTGGGGGAGGGGACCCACTGGAACAGCTGTTGGGAAACAGATGGTAGCCTCCCGTCATGGCCATCCAGCGTGTTCTTTAACGTGCACAGGGTATGGCTCTCCCGCACACGGGGCCACGGCTTAACGTCCCATCCGACGGACGGCGGCCTTTCCAAGCCTATCGGTGTCCCCTACTGACCGTGGGCAGGGCGGGGAATTTTGCGGAGATAAATCTCAACGCTGACCCAGCTGGGACTCGAACCTGGAAACTACAGATTACGAGCCTGGCGCGCTACCGACTGAGCCACCCCCGCCTCCCATAATAGACTAAGTGGTATTCAAATAATATTTCAAGGAACATTGTTACCAGTGAAACTCTACAAGAGAACACAGAATCGATCGCCTTGCCTGAACTTACCAGTGAAACTCAATATGAGAAGAAAGAATCTAGTGTGCTGTCTGAATTTGCCAGTGAAGCTCAATATGAGAAGAAAGAATCTAGTGTGCTGTCTGAATTTGCCAGTGAAGCTCAATATGAGAAGAAAGAATCTAGTGTGCTGTCTGAATTTGCCAGTGAAGCTCAATATGAGAAGAAAGAATCTAGTGTGCTGTCTGAATTTGCCAGTGAAGCTCAATATGAGAAGAAAGAATCTAGTGTGCTGTCTGAATTTGCCAGTGAAGCTCAATATGAGAAGAAAGAATCTAGTGTGCTGTCTGAATTTGCCAGTGAAGCTCAATATGAGAAGAAAGAATCTAGTGTGCTGTCTGAATTTGCCAGTGAAGCTCAATATGAGAAGAAAGAATCTAGTGTGCTGTCTGAATTTGCCAGTGAAGCTCAATATGAGAAGAAAGAATCTAGTGTGCTGTCTGAATTTGCCAGTGAAGCTCAATATGAGAAGAAAGAATCTAGTGTGCTGTCTGAATTTGCCAGTGAAGCTCAATATGAGAAGAAAGAATCTAGTGTGCTGTCTGAATTTGCCAGTGAAGCTCAATATGATAACAAAGAGTATAGTGCCATATCTTAATAATTGCATTGTCCAAGCTTCATACATTGAGAGAAAAACAGAAGAAGCAATGCCAATAGAAGCTCATTCACTCGAGAGAGTCACCTGACCGCAACAGCTACAAAGCCAAGAAAATAGATTAGAGGCAATGACCATCTCCAGAGCATCCCCCTGCCTCTTACATTCCCTTGGCTATAAGTTTCACATCAGCGCTCATCATTACGTTGGGCCTCAATGATGAAGGAAGAACAGCTGCATCTCACGGAGCACGACTCGGTGGCATCTTTCAGAGAGAAAGAGAAATAAGACACTCTAGCACTATCTTTCTGTCCTTTCATTCTTCTGCTCTTCTGCTTCCACGAAATAAGTTCTTCATTCATCGATCAGACCACCTAAAATAATGTGGAGAAATATGAATCAGTGGAGGTAGCTAAGCTTTTAGAGATGCTGGACCAAAGGCTAACAAATGTATATAACATACTAAATTAACTAATAAAAAAGAGATGAGATATAATTTTATAAAATAATTTATATACTATGCTCTACTGCAGAACTTTATTTAATTCGTATTTAAGGTAAAATTAATTTAATTTCTACTTGATTTAATTTTTTAAAAAATTCCAGCTACCAGAATAAAAGTAAAATAATTTATTTATAAAAGTAAAATAAAAGCTAGTTTCATTCTTAACCGAACTCACTCTTTGTTCTGCTGTCTTGCTTCTTGCTGAAGCTAACCTGTAGCTGTAGGAAATATAAATTTTATGCTTTCAAAATTATAGTATAATTATTTATTTCACTGCATAAAAAATCTCTATTTGTTACTTGCACAATAAAGAATAGAGAAGATAATTATATGCTTTTCAAATTAGTGAGACAATCGTAATCGTAGTTTTTGAAATTGCCATTAATTATAGTATGAAAAAACGGAGTTTAATTTAAGAATTTTGGAATTTAAACTTAATGTTCAAGCTGCTTGGAGGAAGAGAAGGAAGATAGAATGTTTCTAAGCAAGTAGTAGTTGTGGGAAAAAATTAGAGATTCGGTTTCTTTTCAAAATATTTTATTCAAATATCTCTTCTTTTTAGAATTAGTTCAGAAAGAAGCAAAAAGAAAGGGAATATTAAATGATGTTATTAAAAGTGAGGCCTGAATGAAACCCTCGCTTTCAAGAAATGGATTTTTTTTCTCTTTGATGATGGAATAGAGTTGGTCATCATATGTAAAGGAATTCCACTGTTGGGGAAAAATGCGATGAAAAAAAGAAAACAGAAGAGAAGTGAAGGAGGAGGAGGGTAAAAAAATCTAAAACTGCTGTGGTTTCCCATCAAGTATACTTTTTGCTCTGACGGACATCAATTTGCTGAGAACTTGGCGGGTATTTCATGAATTATTCACTAAAAAAAGATGAGGATGGAAAAGAGATGCTGCGAAGACAGCGAAAAACGAAGCAAGAGGGAAGCTTGAAGGTATCACGTGGTAGTTGAGCGAAGCCATACAGATCCGTTTTGTTGGGCAGTTTCCATCGATCACAAGACTGAGACAGAGAAAGTTTATGCAAAGGTAGACTTGATGTTAAATCTGGAACATTCATTTACAGAAGAGAATGAGAACTGGAATTATAAATAGACAGCGTAGATGGGCAATATTGCTGTTGATGGAGACGACGAAGATGATCGAAGAGATACAAGTGACATAGAGGATAAGAGAGATGAGAAAATGAAGATGTAGATGATAAGAGAGACCAGAAAGATGATGCGGATGATAAAAATGATGTAAAAGATGATGTAGAGGGTAAGAGAGATGGGAAAGATGAAGACGTGGTTATGAGAGATGAGAAAAATGAAGATATAAAGAATAAAAGAAGGAAGGATGAAGATGATGAAAATTCTAAGACTGACAGAAGAGAGCAAGGTACTGTAGATCAGAATTTACCAACAGGTGGTAGGAGTACCTCCAGGATATGCATAAAAACTACAATATATAAAGAACTTCATTTTATATCCAATTATCTATAAATTTACATACAATAACGAAAATTATTAACTCATAAATGTTTTCAAGCAATTAAAAAACTTTTGTCCGATTGGTTAGAGTGCTTGCTTCTGATCACAGGGACCTAGGTTCGAGTCCTGAACAAGAAATGAATGGATGTTTCTTTTCTTGTGTTGTCTTCCTGCTGAGGCATTTTTTTCTTCACAGAGCTTCTCTACTTTGCATTATAATCATAGGCCCTAGTCAGATCTACTGGAGGGGCGGGGGTGGCTCAGTCGGTAGCGCGCCAGGCTCGTAATCTGTAGTTCCCAGGTTCGAGTCCCAGCTGGGTCAGCGTTGAGATTGATCTCCGCAAAAATTTCCCGCCCTGCCCACGGTCAGTAGGGGACACCGATGGGCTTGGAAAGGCCGCCGTCCGTCGGATGGGACGTTAAGCCGTGGCCCCGTGTGCGGGAGAGCCATACCCTGTGCACGTTAAAGAACACGCTGGATGGCCTTGACGGGAGGCTACCATCTGTCTCCCAACAGCTGTTCCAGTGGGTCCCCTCCCCCAACCTTCTCTGAGCCTTCGGGGTCCATGTGACCTGGCCATTTAGCCCATGGTGTGCAAAAAAGTGCCGCTCAGAGGTAAAACAACCCAACAACCCAGATCTACTGGCCAAAATAATAGGCCATGTCAACCATTTACTGGCCATAATCATAAGCCCTTGTCAGCCATCGAGGTAGCTTTGGTCCATCTCTTCACCCAACTTTCTCTGAGCCCTTGGATCCTTATGATCTGGCCATTTTGCCAGTTGTATACACAAAAATACTTGTCAGAAGTAAAACAACTCAACTCAACCTTTTGAATTTTCTTAGGAGAGTACAAAAAGATTTTAAATATTAATCCGTTCTCCTAATAATGAATGGTAATACTACTTTTTTCATTTTTGCATTTAAACTTAATCTTCCTAGTGATAAATAATTTATTTTCCATATATATATATATGCAGAAGCATATTTTTGTTACATGGTCATTTCATCCGAAAAATATTTTCCATCATTTTAAACACTCTTGAATTCAGCGCAAATGCAAAATATAATTAAAAAATGCTAATCCGTTTTATAAGATTCCAATCCTTCATGTTGTTTTTCCTGATGTACACAGTACGCCAATATAGGTAAACATAAAGATAAATCCTAATAAAAGTTTCTTTTTAAAATAAAAAGCATATTTACTCTCTAAATATTTTAAATGTAAACTTAATTCTACATTGGGAGTTCTTGGATGGAAACTTTTACAAAATTTATTTTTAAATCTTGTTTTTTTTCCCCTCGTATCATCATTTTATTTTTAAAGTATTTCGGGACAGAATTACGAGTCGAATATTTTTCAAAAATTCTTTTTCCTGCTTTCAATGGTAGCTATATATTTTGCCTTTTTTTGTTTAGGAGTCGAAAATTATACATCACTAAGTATCTTCCTTTCGTAATCCGATTTGTGCGTTTTATTTTTTTAAGTTTGATGTGTTGCGAAAAAATAAGATGTGCAGTAAACTAAGAGAACACATTTCTTAGAAATCTCTCATTTTTTCGCTCATATATACAATGTTCTACCAAAATATTGGATAAAGTCCATGTTATGTCAATGAGAATCTAACTTCGAAACTGGGGCGGGGGTGGCTCAGTCGGTAGCGCGCCAGGCTCGTAATCTGTACTTCCCAGGTTCGAGTCCCAGCTGGGTCAGCGTTGAGATTTATCTCCGCAAAATTCCCCGCCCTGCCCACGGTCAGTAGGGGACACCGATGGGCTTGGAAAGGTCGCCGTCCGTCGGATGGGACGTTAAGCCGTGGTCCCGTGTGTGGGAGAGCCATACCCTGTGCACGTTAAAGAACACGCTGGATGGCCTTGACGGGAGGCTACCATCTGTCTCCCAACAGCTGTTGCAGTGGGTCCCCTCCCCCAACCTTCTCTGAGCCTTCGGGGTCCATGTGGCCTGGCCATTTAGCCCATGGTGTGCAAAAAAGTGCCGCTCAGAGGTAAAACAACCCAACTTCGAAACTCTCTAACTTCTAAAAAATGCATTTAATGGAGAAATATGCTGACGATTAAAATCAAAATCGAACCTATTTAAATCACGATTTTCAACAATATTCGCTCAGCATTTAAATGCTATGGATCCTGCATTTTTTAATAATAAAATATCTAGTTTTATGTAAAATCATGGTTATCCAATATTGAAATAATCGTTACGCAAACTTCTAAAAAGTTTTTTATTAAGTGTTGAGCAAATATTGTTGAAAATCGAGATTTAGACAGATTTGATTAAGTTCTTTAATTTATATTCGTCACATTTTCCCATTAAATGCGTATTTTAGAAGTTTAAAGCTTCCAGTTTGATTCCCATTGTCATAACTTTGGTAGTCCAGTTAATATACAATGACTGAATATTGAGTTACGTTGTTCTATCTTTTGAGAGGTCCATTTCTGCACAAAATGGGCTAAACTAAAGGTCCAATTATCTCACAAGCTCAGAGCTGAATAAGAAAAGAAGTCTACTGGATAGAGGTTAGACGACAAATGGAAGATTTCATCAAGCCTGTTCTTTAACTAGCTGAGCGTATAAACTTTTATGCATGGGCCAATGGCTTAACGTTTCATCTATGGACGGTGGTCTTTTCGATTACAAACACACTGGGGACTGGAGACTTTCTGTTGTTTTACCTGAAGCGGCACCATTTTGCTCACAATGGGCTAAATGGCCAGGTCACAAGGACTTCGAAGGCTCAAAGAAGGATGGGGGAAGGGTTGGGTTGGGTTGTTTTACCTCTGAGCGGCACTTTTTTGCACACCATGGGCTAAATGGCCAGGTCACATGGACCCCGAAGGCTCAGAGAAGGTTTGGGGAGGGGACGGATGGGGGAAGGGGACTCACTGTACAACTATTAGTATACAGATAATAGCCTCCCGTCAAGGCCATCCAGCGTGTTCTTTAAGGTGCAAAGGATATGACTCTCCCGCACAAAGGACCAAGCTTAACATCCTATTCGATGGACATCGGCCTTTCCAAGTCCTTAGGTGACCCCTACTGACCGAGGACAGGACGGGGAGTTTTGCGGAGATAAATCTCAACGTTTTCCCAGGTGGATCGAACATGGGAAATGTAGATTATGAGCCTGGCACACTACCGACTGATCCACCCCCGTCCAAAACAGAATGGAGTTTGCGGAGAAAATCTCAATGCATGCACAGTGGGGTTGAGTTTATCTCTCAGAGGCATTTTTTGCACACAACAGGGTAAATGACAAGGTGACAAAAACCCCAAAAGTTCAGAGAAGGTTGGGGAAGGAGATCTACTAGACTGCTGCTAGAAGGCAGATGGATGCCTCCTGTCAAGGCAATCAAGAGTTTCTTTAATGTTGGAGAAAAAGTGCAATGAAAAAAAGTTTCTCCAATGTTGGAGAAAAAGTGCAATGAAAAAATGGAAACTTCGTCTACAGGATGTGGCTCTCTTGTACACGAAGCCACGGATTTACGATCCATCCGAAGGACGGCAGTCCTCAGTGTCCCTTTTCATTTACCCTACCCAGTTCTGAGCCCTTGACTCCTTGTGAACTGCTGAATCAGAGTATTGTGTGCACAAAAGGGTACTAAGATTTAAATAACAACCCACGTCAACAATCCATTCCAATTACGCCCCGTTTCCAAGCTCAATGATGACTCCTTTATCACCGAAGATAAGACAGGGGCCCGTAACCTGTGTTCCCTGGTTCGAACCCCAACTCTGCAGCGTTGAAATTCATTTCTTATATCCTATACTATGCCCTCTGTCAGAAAGAGGACACTGATTGGATTGAAACGGCGGTCATCCGTGGAATAATTCATTAAGACATTGTCCCGTGTGCAGGAATAACATATCCTGTGCACGTTAAAGAACATGCTAAATTGTCTTGACGACAGATTTACGTCTCTCTCCTAACGGCTGTTCAGTGGACTCTCCCAACCATCTCTGAGCTCTTGGGAGTCTTTGCGACCTGGCAATTGGTTGCAAAAAAGCTCCGCTCACAGAAAAAAAACTTAACCGAACAAGACAAGGATGAACGTAGAAATTCTCATAACTGAGAAGGCCCCGAGGCGAAGCTTAATCATAAAGTCGGACTGCATACATTATGTAAACAAGTGGTTGTTTAATGATGATGAAAATGAAGTGTTTGAAGAATAAATGCATAAATTTGCTTATTTCTGCTTATTTAATTAAAAAATCAATTAAGCAGTACGCAAGTCTTGTGGAAAACAATCTCACCGCTTTGTTCAGTCAGTTAACAGGAAAGCAAAATAAGTTGTGGTTAAAGCTCCTAATGACTAAACGCTGTGGTGATCAAAGAAAACGAAAGTATTCATCTGAATAATATTAATACCGGTAGTTTTATTTAAAGCCTGTACTGTAAGAAATGAATTCACAACTCTAAGAAATTAAATTTCAAAAGGCGACGAATGCAGGTTGCTGCTACAAAAGTCGAGACCGCAGCTAACATACTTCAGACTAATGATCTTTAGGGATAATCAAATTTAAACCATTTCTTTTTCCACAGCATAAGTAAAAAAAAATTAAGGAACTGAACGATCTTCTGGTAGATTCTGTATTTATAATGGTAGTGGGTGTTTAAGATTACTTATTAAGAGAACTCATGCGTGTAGTCATAATGGAAAAATAACTGATGGATATTCCTACGCTTTAGCAGTTAGAGTGATTAATTATTTAACAGCGGAGTTTTTCTTTTTCACTTCTGTATATGGCAATGACAAAGCGTTTTTTAAAGCGCATTGGCCAAATAGATAGATGAACGATTTTTTTCAATTTCTTAAAAAATATTTGTCAGAAATAAATTTTATGAAGCTGTTTCGAATTATAGGAAAATACAGCATAAAGGAGTTCAAAGGTTAAATTTGGTTTTTGATGACCAATGCCTACTAAATAGAGCCATTAAATAGGATTGGAACAGGACTGCTTTCGTGTAAAACGAAGATATAATAGTGTACTATTGGTGGAAAAATGACTAACTTAAAAGTCGAATTATGACTATTGAATTGTTCAAAAATAGAATTTTTTTTAAATAACTAACTTCCAATTTTGATTTAAAATAAATTATTATTAAAATGAAACACATCAGCTTTTCTGTTGAAGGGTTATTTCATCCTGAGCGGTATTTTTTTTTCCACACAAGGAGGTAAATGGTCAGGTCACAAGAACCCGGAAGGTTGAGGGAGGGGACTCATAGGAAGAGCTGTTGGGAGGCAGATGGTAGCCTCCCGTCAAGGCCATCCAGCGTATTCTTTAACGTAACCACGGTTTAACGTCCCATCCGAAGGACGGTGCCATTTTCAAGCCCATCGGTGTCCACTACTGACCGTGGGCAGGGAGTTGTGTAGAGATAAATCTAAACGCTGACCCAGATGGGACTCGAACCTAGGAACTACAGGTTACGAGCCTAGCAGGAAGGTAATTAAAGAACAAAGGTAATCCAAGGTTACTTTGATAATAAAGGCCTTGATAGGTGTTTTTAGCTGTCAGAAATGGCTACAATTTTCGAGTTTCGACATACACTGAGATGCTAGTTTGTTAGGTACACCACCTCTCGTCACATAAATGATTCATTCCAACACTTAATACGTCATGAGACCGAGGTGTTATACATCAGGCAGATCAGCTCTTTGAGCATCAGTTAGAATCGGACTGAGCGTCAGAATGGGCAAAACGAGCGAACCGGGGACTTTGAAAGTGGCAAGATAGTTCGTGCTTTTGTTGTACAGAAGATAGAGAAAATGCAAAAAAAAAAGCTCTGAGAATTTGCTTGGCCCAACTTCCTACCTGTACTACAGTTTCACTACTTGATGAAGCTAACATGGAACCATTTTTCCTGAGAAGGCCTCATGTTCTGCTTCAAAACTTTTCCTAATATTTTTAAGCAGAAATCAAACCCAGTAGTTGAGAAGATCCAGAATGCAAGACAAAGAAAAAGTGGTAGCATTTTTGAATCTGTTAAAAATTTTCCTCCTTTCGAAGAAATTCGAAATCTTTCAAGATCTATGGACATCTACAGTACCACTTCATCTTGGACTTTTAGAGTGATCCCTTGTATTACTATTATCCAATGTATCATGGTTAAAAAGGAACAAGATAGCCAAGTCTTAAAGTTATTAACAGGATCCTATATTGAAGATAGATATGCTACTTTTGCGAAAATCTTTACGGATGGATCTGTGGACAAAGATGAAGAAAAAGCAGTTGCGGCTGCCTGCATCCCATCGCAATTTTTTTTATTAGGTAGTGAGCCTGATTGGGTTGGGTTGTTTTACCTCTGAGCGGCACTTTTTTGCACAACATGGGTTAAATGGCCAGGTCACAACGACCCAGAAGGCTCAGAGAAGATTGGGGGAGGGGACCCACTGGAACAGCTGTTGGGAGACAGATGGTAGCTTCCCGACAAAGCCATCCGACGTGTTTTTAACGTGCACAGGGTATGGCTCTACCGCACACGGGCCACGGTTTTACGTCCCATCCGACGGACAGCGACCTTTTCAAGCCCATCAGTGTCCCCTACTGACCGTGGGCAGGGCGGGAAATTTTGCGGAGATAAATCTCAACGCTGACCCAGCTGGTACTCGAACCTGGGAACTACAGATTATGAGCTTGGCGCGCTACCGACTGAGCCACCTCGAGCCTGAATGATCACAAGGAAATCTATTTTACGGAACTTGTGGCTATCGAAATTGCTTTAAAATGGTGTTTGGAAGAGAATTTTCAAAAATTAGTTATTTTAACTGACTGTTGATTGGTGATCCAGTTTGTACAGGGGTACCCAGAAAGATCAAATAATGTTGAACTACTTTTCAATATTTTAAAACTGTCAAATTATATCATGGACAAAAAATTGAATTTATTATTCAATAGGTACCGAGCCATGTTAACGTTAGAGATAATGAAATTGTTGATAGAATGGCTAAGAAAGCCTTGTCACATGACAATATCTTCATGATTCCTAGTGGTAAAATTCCTTCAAATTCAGGAATAAAACATTTTACAAATTCTTAGAAGAAATTTTCTGCATTTCTTTTCAAATAATGCTTCTTTACACTTGAATAAACGTAGTTTGGTCAGTCAAGATATTACCCCATTCCAAGACTTTGGATTTTCAATAAAAGATATTGTTATCATCACCAGGCTCAGAATTGGGGTGGGTTGTTTTACCTCTGAGCGGCACTTTTTTTCACACAATAGCCTAAATAGCCAGGACACAAAGACCCCGAAGAATCAGAGAAGGTTGGAGTGAGGAGACCCACTGGACAGCTGTTAGGAGACAAATGGTATCCTCCCGTCAAGGCCACCCAGCGTGTTCTTTAACGTGCACAAGGTATGGGCTCTCCGCACCTGGGGCCACGGCTTAACGTCCCATTCGACGGACCTTTCCATGGCCATTGGTGTCCCCTGAACCAGGCTCAGAACAGGTGTAATACGATTAAATGATCAATTGTACAAGATGAACATAGTAGAATCTCCAGAGTGTGAAACATGCCGCGAAAGAGAAACACGATTAAATGATCAAGTGTACAAGATGAACATAGTAGAATCTCCAGAGTGTGAAACATGCCGTGAAAGAGAAACACGATTAAATGATCAATTGTACAAGATGAACATAGTAGAATCTCCAGAGTGTGAAACATGCCGTGAAAGAGAAACACGATTAAATGATCAAATGTACAAGATGAACATAGTAGAATCTCCAGAGTGTGAAACATGCCGTGAAAGAGAAACACGATTAAATGATCAATTGTACAAGATGAACATAGTAGAATCTCCAGAGTGTGAAACATGCCGTGAAAGAGAAACACGATTAAATGATCAAATGTACAAGATGAACATAGTAGAATCTCCAGAGTGTGAAACATGCCGTGAAAGAGAAACACGATTAAATGATCAAATGTACAAGATGAACATAGTAGAATCTCCAGAGTGTGAAACATGCCGTGAAAGAGAAACACGATTAAATGATCAAATGTACAAGATGAACATAGTAGAATCTCCAGAGTGTGAAACATGCCGTGAAAGAGAAACACGATTAAATGATCAAGTGTACAAGATGAACATAGTAGAATCTCCAGAGTGTGAAACATGCCGTGAAAGAGAAACACGATTAAATGATCAAATGTACAAGATGAACATAGTAGAATCTCCAGAGTGTGAAACATGCCGTGAAAGAGAAACACGATTAAATGATCAAGTGTACAAGATGAACATAGTAGAATCTCCAGAGTGTGAAACATGCCGTGAAAGAGAAACACGATTAAATGATCAAATGTACAAGATGAACATAGTAGAATCTCCAGAGTGTGAAACATGCCGTGAAAGAGAAACACGATTAAATGATCAAATGTACAAGATGAACATAGTAGAATCTCCAGAGTGTGAAACATGCCGTGAAAGAGAAACACGATTAAATGATCAATTGTACAAGATGAACATAGTAGAATCTCCAGAGTGTGAAACATGCCGTGAAAGAGAAACACGATTAAATGATCAATTGTACAAGATGAACATAGTAGAATCTCCAGAGTGTGAAACATGCCGTGAAAGAGAAACACGATTAAATGATCAATTGTACAAGATGAACATAGTAGAATCTCCAGAGTGTGAAACATGCCGTGAAAGAGAAACACGATTAAATGATCAATTGTACAAGATGAACATAGTAGAATCTCCAGAGTGTGAAACATGCCGTGAAAGAGAAACACGATTAAATGATCAATTGTACAAGATGAACATAGTAGAATCTCCAGAGTGTGAAACATGCCGTGAAAGAGAAACACGATTAAATGATCAAATGTACAAGATGAACATAGTAGAATCTCCAGAGTGTGAAACATGCCGTGAAAGAGAAACACGATTAAATGATCAAATGTACAAGATGAACATAGTAGAATCTCCAGAGTGTGAAACATGCCGTGAAAGAGAAACACGATTAAATGATCATTTGTACAAGATGAACATAGTAGAATCTCCAGAGTGTGAAACATGCCGTGAAAGAGAAACACGATTAAATGATCAAATGTACAAGATGAACATAGTAGAATCTCCAGAGTGTGAAACATGCCGTGAAAGAGAAACACGATTAAATGATCAAATGTACAAGATGAACATAGTAGAATCTCCAGAGTGTGAAACATGCCGTGAAAGAGAAACACGATTAAATGATCAAATGTACAAGATGAACATAGTAGAATCTCCAGAGTGTGAAACATGCCGTGAAAGAGAAACACGATTAAATGATCAAGTGTACAAGATGAACATAGTAGAATCTCCAGAGTGTGAAACATGCCGTGAAAGAGAAACACGATTAAATGATCAATTGTACAAGATGAACATAGTAGAATCTCCAGAGTGTGAAACATGCCGTGAAAGAGAAACACGATTAAATGATCAATTGTATAAGATGAACATAGTAGAATCTCCAGAGTGTGAAACATGCCGTGAAAGAGAAACACGATTAAATGATCAAATGTACAAGATGAACATAGTAGAATCTCCAGAGTGTGAAACATGCCGTGAAAGAGAAACACGATTAAATGATCAAATGTACAAGATGAACATAGTAGAATCTCCAGAGTGTGAAACATGCCGTGAAAGAGAAACACGATTAAATGATCAAATGTACAAGATGAACATAGTAGAATCTCCAGAGTGTGAAACATGCCGTGAAAGAGACACACGATTAAATGATCAATTGTACAAGATGAACATAGTAGAATCTCCAGAGTGTGAAACATGCCGTGAAAGAGAAACACGATTAAATGATCAATTGTACAAGATGAACATAGTAGAATCTCCAGAGTGTGAAACATGCCGTGAAAGAGAAACACGATTAAATGATCAATTGTACAAGATGAACATAGTAGAATCTCCAGAGTGTGAAACATGCCGTGAAAGAGAAACACGATTAAATGATCAAATGTACAAGATGAACATAGTAGAATCTCCAGAGTGTGAAACATGCCGTGAAAGAGAAACACGATTAAATGATCAATTGTACAAGATGAACATAGTAGAATCTCCAGAGTGTGAAACATGCCGTGAAAGAGAAACACGATTAAATGATCAAATGTACAAGATGAACATAGTAGAATCTCCAGAGTGTGAAACATGCCGTGAAAGAGAAACACGATTAAATGATCAAATGTACAAGATGAACATAGTAGAATCTCCAGAGTGTGAAACATGCCGTGAAAGAGAAACACGATTAAATGATCAAATGTACAAGATGAACATAGTAGAATCTCCAGAGTGTGAAACATGCCGTGAAAGAGAAACACGATTAAATGATCAAGTGTACAAGATGAACATAGTAGAATCTCCAGAGTGTGAAACATGCCGTGAAAGAGAAACACGATTAAATGATCAAATGTACAAGATGAACATAGTAGAATCTCCAGAGTGTGAAACATGCCGTGAAAGAGAAACACGATTAAATGATCAAGTGTACAAGATGAACATAGTAGAATCTCCAGAGTGTGAAACATGCCGTGAAAGAGAAACACGATTAAATGATCAAATGTACAAGATGAACATAGTAGAATCTCCAGAGTGTGAAACATGCCGTGAAAGAGAAACACGATTAAATGATCAAATGTACAAGATGAACATAGTAGAATCTCCAGAGTGTGAAACATGCCGTGAAAGAGAAACACGATTAAATGATCAAGTGTACAAGATGAACATAGTAGAATCTCCAGAGTGTGAAACATGCCGTGAAAGAGAAACACGATTAAATGATCAAATGTACAAGATGAACATAGTAGAATCTCCAGAGTGTGAAACATGCCGTGAAAGAGAAACACGATTAAATGATCAAGTGTACAAGATGAACATAGTAGAATCTCCAGAGTGTGAAACATGCCGTGAAAGAGAAACACGATTAAATGATCAAATGTACAAGATGAACATAGTAGAATCTCCAGAGTGTGAAACATGCCGTGAAAGAGAAACACGATTAAATGATCAATTGTACAAGATGAACATAGTAGAATCTCCAGAGTGTGAAACATGCCGTGAAAGAGAAACAGCTAATCATGTGCTGTTGAATTGCGATAATTATTACCTCCCTCCTATTCAAATGATCAACTATTTAGATACCACAGGAATACATGAGTTATCATTAAGCAATTTATTCGGACACCAGAATGTGGATAAGAGAAAAATTTGTTTTAAATTTATTTTAAATTATACTGCTCACAAAAATTAGGGGATATTTCAAAATGAATATGAAGCGATGAAATATCCTCTAATTTTTGTGAGCAGTATATTTGGAAGCTTTAAAATTAAACGAAAGAATTTAACTTTGTGTTCATTACAAGTAAAAGTGATTTATGGATTAACGGAATCTTCTGATGAAAATCACAAAATTGTTGGTTTTAAAAGACCGATCCTTGAGGACGAAAATTTCTTACTTTTAAATTAGAGTGAGCCAATTTCTAACCTAAAAAGAAAAATTCACAATTTTGATTGCGAAATTAGAAATCAAAATTCCTGTCGAGAGAGGCGAGAAGCCCCAAATGATTTCCAGAATAACAGTTTTATTTTGATGATGAAGATGATATTCACATGCTCGAGAGGGGCATGGGTGGCTCAGACGGTAGTGCGCCAGGCTCGTAATCTACAGTTTCCAGGTTTCGATTTGTCTCTTAAGACCTGCTCACTGTATGCACTCTACCTAACTAGCACTGATTTCCGGAATAACAGTTTTATTTTGATGATGAAGATGATATTCACATGCTCGAGAGGGGCATGGGTGGCTCAGTCGGTAGCGCGTCAGGCTCGTAATCTACAGTTCCCAGGTTTCGATTTGTCTCTTAAGACCTGTTCACTGTATGCACTTTACCTAGCTAGCACTGATTTCTTGAGCTCTCTACGACCTAATCACTTTGTCCAAAGTATGCCCAAAAGTGTTATTCATAGGGAAAAACAACTCTATCTAATTCAAAGGGAATTCAAAACTTACTTGGGATAGGGGGGGGGGGGGTCTCAGTGGGTAGCGCGCCAGTCTAGTAATCTGAGGTTCCCATGTTCGAGTCCCAGCTGGGTCAGTGTTCAGATTTATCTCCGCAAAATTTCCCGCCCTGCCCACGGTCAGTAGGGGACACCGATGGGTTTGGAAAGGCCGCCGTCCGTCGGATGGGACGTTAAGCCGTGGTCCCTGCGCTGGAGAGCCCATATCCTGTGCACGTTAAAGAACACGCTGGATGGCCTTGACGAGAGGATACCATCTGTCTCCCAACAGCTGGTACCTCCCCCCAACAGTGGGTACCCTCCCCCCAAACCTTCTCTGAGCCTTCGGAGTCCTTGTGACCTGGCCATTTAGCCCACTGTGTACAAAAAAGTGCCGCTCAGAGGTAGAACAACCCAACCCACATGTTCGAGAGACCGACATTCCTTTTCAGAGGCGTCGTTAGGTCTTCCAAGGCTAAGGCGATAACAGTGCTTTTGATAACGTCATAATTAAAGGGATAATTAATAACAATATGTAAGGAAAGAATAATTAAATATATATGTATGCTTCTAAGAGTTCAGTATATTTAATTTTGTGCTATCGCTGTAAAAAATAAATGATTTAATATTATATTCATTGTTTATGTATACAGTGTATCTTAAAGTAAGCCCTGGCAAACTACGGCCCGCCGCCTCTTTTTATGCAGCCAGCGAGCTACCGATGACAAATAAATTAAATTTGTAAAAGAGAAAAACAACGTATAGAGGACAAGAAACGCAACTTCGGCGAAGCGTGTTCTCGTTAAAATAATTAGTTTTAATAAAATTATATTGTTTATGTTTCACTTTAGTTTTTTTTTGCGTTGGTTATACATACATCACATGATTACGTTGGCTATACATACGTCATATCTTTGCGTTGGTTATACATGCGTCATGTGATTATATATGTATTCTTTGGCGGCTTTCCATTCCATTAAAATTTTCTATATAGCAAATCAATCAAAAAGGTTTGCCTAGTGTTGTCCGAAAACTACCAGTAGTAATATTATACTCATATTTTAAAAAAAGAAGAAAAAATATTTATATCTTTTGCGTCAAATCACGTTTTGAAAAAAAAAGTCAATTTTGCCCACACGGCCAAGAACTTCTAACCCTCAACTTATAAGATCAAGTTGCCCTTCGAGTCTCTAGACCAGTGGTTCTCAACCTTTTATGCTTCACGTACCCCCTGGAAATGTGTATGTAACTGGCGTACCCCTTATATAGATGGATAAAACTACAGTTATAGTATAAAAATGGGAATAAAATAAAACATATATATCAGTGGTTCTCAATCTTTTATGCTTCACGTACCCCCTGGAAATGTGTATGTAACTGGCGTACCCCTTGTATAGATAGATAAAACTATAGTTATAATATAACAATGGGAATAAAATAAAACATATATATCAGTGGTTCTCAACCTTTTATGCTTCACGTACCACCTGGAAATGTGTATGTAACTGGCGTACCCCTTGTATAGATAGATAAAACTATAGTTATAGTATAACAATGGGAATAAAATAAAACATATATTTATACACATTAAATTTTGTATTCATAAATTACATATATCGATAAGCAAAAAATTACATTTTTGCACAGCAGTGTTGCCAACTTAGCGACTTTGTTACTAGATCTAGCGACTTTTGAGTTCTCACAGCGTACTCCAAACAATTTTACCGCGTCCCCTACGTTGAGAACCACTGCTCTAGAGCAGTGGTTCTCAACATTTTATGCTTCACTTACCCCCTCGAAATGTGTATATGTTACCGCTAAAGCCCGAAAGCCGTTAATGTGCACATTACCTAGCTAATCTGCAGATTAACTGATTTGCTCCGTTAACGTGCGGAATCAAGAGTTTTCCGCATTTTACCTAGGTAATGTGCACATTAACGGCTTCCGTATCGTTAAAGTTCAAAAGTTTGTTTCTCTCATAGTGGTGAATCTCTTGAATATGAATCTTCGTGTCACGTGATTCACTCGTCCGCATTATAAAAAACGCCCCGGATGAGCGGGGAGGCCAAGTGAGAACGAATCGGTAAAGTGATTCATTCTTGATAACGAATCACTAAAATGATTCGTTCTCACTTGGCCTGCTCATTTTGGGGGCGTTTTTTATAATTCGGACGACTGTTTCATGTTGACAGAGGGATGACCCTGGTTTCAACTCTACTCTCGGACACTAGATAAATAACATTATGTTAATTTAAGCGTACAGAAACGTTCCTGTTGTTCCAGCAAAGATCTTATTTTCACTTTAACGAGTGCCTAGTAGGTAATGTGCAGATTATCCAGGTAATTTGCAAATTACCTAGGTAATTTGAGAAATGAAACAATTTTCCGCACGTTAACGGATCACCCTAGTTAATCTGCACAATACCTAGATAATCTGTAGAATAACTGATTTCTGCACTTTAGCGGTAACATATATAACTGGCGTACACCTGATATAGATAGATAAAACTATAGTATAGATATAGACCTAGTATAGATAGATAAAACTATAGTTATAGTATAACAATGGGAATAAAATAAAACACTGACTTTGTTACTAGATCTAGCGACTTTTGAGCTCTCACGGCGTACCCCAAAAAATTTTACCGCTTACCCCACGTTGAGAACCCCTACTCTAGACCATTCTTTCCCCTTTATCCATATGACACGGGAATAAGGGATTCTATAGACCCAACTTTCCTGTAGCGAGTTAGGTAATTAAAAAAAGCTATTTATACCGTTATTGAAATTGTTATGAGCTTAACCACCGAAGCAATTTTGGTAGCTAAGCAACGGTAGCACATAATGACGCAACGCCACTGGCGAAAACCATCTAAAAGGTAGCTATATTTCTCTGATATTCTTTTAGCCCATTGTGCAGCAACGTCTGGTTACTACTACATCTCCCCCTTCCCTAATAAAGAAAAAAGGAAGTTTCTCTTTCTGTAATAAGAGAGAAGAAGGAATCCAACTGGCTTTCACTCTCAGAAGGAATTAGAGACCAAAGGGATGGCGACAAGCGAAATTAATGATCCCCAGCATCTCTCCTCATCTGTAAGCGATGGAGGTGGGAAGCTGGCCCAATGAGGAGAAGACAGATGAAAGGGATTCTGCGTGACTCTGGGTTGACTGATGCGTTTTCGTTGCCAACTGTCAAGAGATAATTGTTTTGCGTCTCGTTCCGAGATTAGATGGGACAGAAAAAAAGGTTTTGACTACTGATGTGACAAGAGATTGACTGATTGTACTCGATAATCCATAGCAACAGGAAGTATGCCAACATCATTTAAATATTTTTTCTTATTACCTAACTGAAATTAGTCTTAACAACAGTTGAGGAAAAGCGAAATAAAGCACATTTTTAGCTCTGCATACTTACTCTGCATTTTTAGCTCTGCATAGTGATACATATAAATATTTCATTAATATTATTAGAAAAATTAAACGGTAATTTTTTAATAGTTAACATGCATAACAAATGAACCACTGAATGTAACATTACAAACAATGGACCTATGAATATATCAATTCATTAAAGCAAAAGAACCTATGAATATTACTTTATAACGACCAAACCTAAGGCGGTAACCTTATTACAAATGAACCTATGAAGATAGAGCTAAAATGACTGCTTCTAGGAAAATAATGTTTAAAGAAAGGACATATGACAATAACAAATAGAAGAAACCTATGGAGAGAACGTTAAAACGACCGCAATTATAAATATAGCGTCATAATCGAAGAACCTATAAAGAAAACTTTAAAAGCAAAACAACATTTAAGGAAAACATTTTAAAGTATAAACTTTGAAGATGATAACGTTGACAATAACATTATAAAGCATAAACTTTGAAGATAACGTTGAAGATAACATTGTAAAGCATAAGCTTTGAAGATAACGTTGAAGATAACATTATAAAGCATAAGCTTTGAAGATAACGTTGAAGATAACATTATAAAGCATAAACTTTGACGATAACGTTGACGATAATATTATAAAGCATAAACTTTGACGATAACGTTGATGATAACATTATAAAGCATAAACTTTGAAGTTAACGTTGAAGATAACATTATAAAGCATAAGCTTTGAAGATAACGTTCAAGATGACATTAAAAAGCATAAACTTTGTAGATAAATTTGAAGGTAACATTATAAAGCATAAGCTTTGGAGCTAACGTTGAAGATAACATTATAAAGCATAAGCTTTGAAGATAACGTTGAAGATGATATTAAAAAGCATAAGCTTTGAAGATAACTTTGAAGGGGACATTATAAAGCATAAGCTTTGGAGATAACGTTGAAGATAACATATAAAGCATAAACTTTGAAGTTAACGTTGAAGATAACGTTATAAAGCATAAGCTTTGAAGATAACGTTGAAGATAACATTATAAAGCATAAACTTTGACGATAACGTTGATGATAATCTTATAAAGCATAAACTTTGAAGTTAACGTTGAAGATAACATTATAAAGCATAAGCTTTGAAGATAACGTTCAAGATGACATTAAAAAGCATAAACGTTGTAGATAACTTTGAAGGTAACATTATAAAGCATAAGCTTTGGAGCTAACGTTGAAGATAACATTATAAAGCATAAGCTTTGAAGATAACATTATAAAGCATAAGCTTTGAAGATAACGTTGAAGATGACATTAAAAAGCATAAGCTTTGAAGATAACTTTGAAGGGGACATTATAAAGCATAAGCTTTGGAGATAACGTTGAAGATAACATTATAAAGCATAAGCTTTGAAGATAACGTTGAAGATAGCATTAAAAAGCATAAGCTTTGAAGATAACGTGAAAATAATATTACAAGCCAAGAACCAATGCCGATAATCTGTTAACAAATAAAACTACCAAGGAAACATTAAAACAAAACGAACCGATGAAGATAATACTATAATGAAAGAAACTAAGAAAATAACATTATAATGAAAGAACGAACCACCGTAGATACTGTTGTAAAAACATTGCTGGTGATTCACTTGCTGTACTGAAAATGCGAAACTACTAAGTATACCGCCTTTGACTGAAAATGCGAAACTACTAAGTATACCGCCTTTGAACTTGTGATTGAACACTAAGTATTGCACCACCCCTTACTGAAGGGCGAGGGTTGTCTCAGTCTGTAGCGCGCAGTGCTTGCAATCTGCAGTTCCCAGGTTCGAATCTCACCTGGGCCAGCATTGAGATTTATCTGCGCAATCTCCCCACCCTCATTAGTAAGGGACACTGATGCGCTTGGAAAGGCAGCTGTCCGTTGGATGGGACGTTAAATAGTAGGCCCCTATGCGGGAGAACTATAAGCTGTGTACGTTAAAGAATACGCTGGATGATTTTGACGAGAGGCTACCATCTGTCTACTAACGGCTTTATACAGTGGGTCCCCTTCCCCCAACCTTTTCTGAGCCTTCGGAGTCCTTGTGACCTGGCCACTTAGCCCATTGCGTGAAACAAGTGCATCAGAGGTAAAACAACCTAACAACCTCTTACTGAGTATTAATTCAATATATCCCCTCAAGAAGCTGCTTGTCACACAGGTTTAATAGGAGTCTGTCAGTTTAATACACCATAGAGAAGATCTGTGGGGAAGGCGAGATCTCGTCAGAAAAACAACATAGGCATCCACGCTTTAATCCGAGGCTCGGATCCGGGTCAGTCTGATCAGTAGCCAAGTACACTAACCACTCGGCCACGTTACAGCTTTGATTCGACAAAGAAATAATAAGTCGGCGTTAATTCTTAATCTCCACTTTTTCTATTACTTGTGCGGCACTTTTTTTTTTGCTTAGTAGTGTAAAAATCATTTGTTAAATGAAGCAAAGTTTTCAACTTTTTCCGTTGATGAGAAATTCGCGATTCTCCTGTTGAATTCATCTTTGATTAATGATGAGAAAGCTCGAAAAAATAGAAAAATCAAATAAACAAAGTTCATTTAAAAACAAAACATTTTAGTCAAAGTATAAAAAAAATAAATGAAAGATAAAAAAAAAACGCGATGAGGCATGTTTTGTTCAACGCAATGAGCAGAGCATTCCTAATTCACCATCAAGAATAATTTCCCTTTAGGGATATTTTTTCCCTTTTTACCCTCTCGTCGTCGATCGAAACATCATTTGTCTGCCACAGCTCAAAGGAATGAAGAAATGCATTTTTTTTTATTTTTCATTCGGAGAAATTTAAATCCATCATTTTCTCTTTGTTTTGTATGACGGTATTGATTTAAGGTACGTTTCAAACTCCTTATAGGAAAACAGCAGGCACAGAAAAAAAATTAAAGAATTATTTTTAACATTGTGATAAATAAGTGCAGGCAAAATAAAAACCACCTTTTTACAGCTAAACTGACGTCAGGGTTGATAATTATTCATACTGAGATAACATGCTTTTTAAAAACAAATGTGTAGAAAACATTCTGAATAGTATTTGCAGGACTATTTAAATAGATTATCATCCTCATCCTCAAGCAGCTACAGGCTACGGAGGTCCAACCAGACCGTGCAATTTAGTTCTCCAAGCAAGTCGATCCTGAGCTACATCTACTGCATCTGGCCACTGCACACCAATTCTAACAAGGTCCCGTTTGACATTGTCTGCCCACCGCATCCTAGGTCTCCCCTTCTTTCTGAGGCCTTTAGGCACACTGTTCATAACCCTATTCGCCAATCTATAATTATCCATATGGGCAACATGGCCAAACCAACGGAGTCTCTCTCTGCACAATATGCTGCTTAAAGGAGGTTGCAAACTCCTTTGTCTAACCTCATCATTAGTTACAAAGTTGAACCACCTAATGCCCAAGATACTGCGTAAGCATCTGGAATCAAAAGCATCTACTTTTCCTGTTATCTTGTTTACAAAGTGTCTAAGTTTTACTACCATAACTAACCCTAGAAAGAACCAAACTATTATGCAGTCTAATTTTAGTCTTTAGGTGTATACGCCTATTTTTCCACACTCTCCATAGATTCTTAAAAGTCACGGCAGCAATCCCTATTCGTCTGTTAATCTCATGCAGCACATCACCATTATCTGTTACATAGCTCCCACGGTAATTAAACTGTGACACCTGCTCAAGACTGCAACCATTCAGATTAACTGAATCACAGCCTGCCTGACCAATTTTTATCACTTTAGTTTTCTCTCTGTTTATAACCAAACCTACTCTACTACCAGTCTCATCAACAGCTCGAATGAAAGAGTTCATCTCATCAACATCATTTGCTAAAAGGGCTAAATCATCAGCATAATCTAAATCAGAAATTTTCGTATCTCCAGCCCATTTAAGGCCAAAGTCTTTCCCTTGAAGTGAATTTCGCATAACATAATCAATAACCAAGCTAAAGAGAAAAGGGGACAAAATGCACCCTTGTCGAACACCACAAGTAATGCTAAACCAATTGTTACAAGCCTTACCAACTCTCACACAAGACTCAGTGTTATTATTGTAGAGAGCTTTCATTATGTTAACTAACTTGTCAAGTATACCATATGATCTCACAACCAACCACAAATTATGACGATCAACAGAGTAGAATTGAATAAAAAATGGGAGAAAATTTAATATATGTAACGATTGTAAGTGATTTAAGTGGTCGAAAATTTATTATAGGCTGTATAATTTATATAATGATATAAAATGAAACAAAAAATGCTATTTTATTAATATATTATAATAATTAAATATTAACTTTAAAAAATTTTTTTGATAGTACATCATTTGATAGTACAATTGGCAAATTTAAAATCAGTTTTAAGAATGAAAAAGAAATATATAATTTAAAGACAATAATGATAATTAATTAAGAGATCAATTAATTAGTTAATGACTACAGTCATCAGTATAACAGCAACATCATAATTAGTATGTGCAATATATATATGTTGTAATTAATCACAAATAGGCAATATACATAATGTAGAAGAGTAAGGTAATAAAATCAATAACGCTAATCTTATATTATCTGTAAACATATGTTCATATCACTTATAGCTAAAAAAAATAAGTCTTTAATTTTTTTTATACAAATGCCAATTGTGAAATACCAATGATTATTTGAAATGTTCATTTTATTGATAACAGATACCTATATCGATAGGGATTCTGATTCAGAAATCAGTTCATTCTTAAAAATGGAATTTAAAATTTCCATAAAGAGGTTCTTTATGGAAAAATGGGACTCGAGATATATTAAAGAGTTGAATCCAATCTATCCAAATCTCAATTTTCTCAATTTTTTTAAACCATATTCTTTCAGTGTTTAAAGAGTTATAGATGCTAAAACACAGAACACTTCATTCTGCAAAAAAAAAAACCCTTGAAAACATGAACGAAATCGAAAATAAGCGTTACACCAACTAACAGAAATGGGAATATACATTTTAGTGAACTTCAATGGAACGATTATTACTTCCACTTTACTCGTTGGAGCAAACTTTTTTCTTTTTTATTTGCAACACAAAGGACAGAGAAGAATCCTAGAAGCTACAACTAGCTCTTACGGTATTGTATTGTTTTACTTTTGAGCTGCACTTTTTTTGCACACAATGGACAGGTCACAAGGACCCCGAGGGCTCAGAGAGAGTTGCGGATGGAGAACCACTGGACAGTTTTAAGGAGACAAATCAAAGCCTCTCATATCAAAGCCATGCAGCTAGTTCTTTAACTTTCACATGGTATGGCTCTCTTGCACACGGCACAGAACACGGGTTTACAACGCATCCGACAAACGGTGGCCTTTCCAAAAATGGTGGCCTTTCCAAATACTTTCCAAATATATACCCTTTATGGCGGAGGACACGGTGGGGGGTTAGCAGAAATACATATGGATGTCGAACGTGATAACAGCAGATTATGAGCCAACACCGTTCCCTGTATACAAAATAAAAAGCACTGATGTTTCCTTTTTATCCTTTCTGGATTGGTCTTATAATGAAATTTGTTTAGGGATGCTTAACTAGACCAATCCACAGATAGATGACTTCCATAATATTCCATTGCAGCACAAAAATCCACAACATTACTCTAATTGAGTATATATTTATCTAAATTTGTTTGAAATATATATTATATTATTTTAAAATAATACAGGTAGATAATATTTTTCAAAAAGTCGTGTGTTAATTTTAGGTTATTCTATAGCAGTGGTTCTCAACCTTTTATGCTTCAAGTATCCCCTGGAAATGTGTATGTAACTGGCGTACCCCTTGTATAGATAGCTAAAACTATAGTTATAGTACAACAATGGGAATAAAATAAAAAAAGTATATATACACATTAAATTTGTATTCATAAATTACATATATCAATGAACACAAAAAATGACATAAACAATTTAACAAATTTTATAAAATTATAAACATTTTATTGGGTGATTAGTGAAATGACTGCGCTTATTTACACAGTTCATCAATGGTTGGGGTTATCTTGCTAAGGAAGAGTCGCAAATCATCTTCAACATCCAACCTGTTTCTATATTTATTTTTTAAAGCAGTTAAAGATGAAAAACCAGTAGCAGTGTTGCCAACTTAGCGACTTTGTTACTAGATCTAGCGACTTTTGAGCTCTCACGGAGTACCCCAAAAAAATTTTACCGCATACCCCATGTTGAGAACCCCTATTCTATAGTATTCTTTTATAACTTAATAAATGAATTTTTCGATTTCTTTCTTATGTAAAGGTAATAGGAAAAGCAAATAATAATCAGATAGAATTTGAAAAGCAAGACATCCACGCAATTCAAAAGTTTGTTGGAAAATGAGAATTTATCTCATTTTCTGGCTGCTGTTAAAGGTAGCTCTAAAAGCAGTGTCTCTGCTAGCTAATTATTCTGCGGGCTAGCCACATTACAGAAAACAACTGAAAGTTTCTAATGAAAATTTCAACAAAATGACTGAATTTTTGTAATAATTAAGGATTTAATCATATGAGAATTTTCAGTAAACATTAACTCATATTTAAAGTTAATGAAGCATATATTAATATTATATACATATATAATTATAAAGTAAAGCAGAATTTTCTCAAAACTACCGGTAAATATATAGTTGAATATTTTCCACTATCATCGAAACAATTAATATTGTAATGAATTCATACAAAAAAATTGCTTTTGCAATAATGCTGTATTTGCTTCAGAATAGATTTTACTAAATGGTGCCTATTGCTTCATCAGGCTTTTTATTACTAATACATTGAATGTTGTTGTTGTTTGCAACTCCCCATATTTAAATGACTACAGTTTGCAAATTCCTGAGATCAAGACAGGTATGTGATCTCAGACTTATTCAGTCATAATACAAGATTGATCATTTATATTTTCATAGTTTTTTTTTATATTTTGAATGGCTGAAATACATGCATACATATATTATACTACAAAAAGTAACAAAACACTCCTTATTGCTTAAATGAAAAGGCGCATTGAAAGCTCCCTAACTTTAAAAATAAGCTTTTCACGAAAACATGTCTCTAAGTATAGATTTTCAAAAATATTTGTTTAATATTTAAGGAGTATTAAAGCTGGAATGTTAAACAGATGACGTTTTCATACTCTTCCTGAACATCCTCCCCCACAAATTGATGCAAACTTAAAAAATCGTTACACAAACTTCAAATATTGCATTTATGTTTGTAAACTATTTGTTATAAGAGTATAAGAGTTATAAGAATGTTTTAAATTTTGACCTAAATTTTCACGACTAGCAAAAGTTACAGTTAAATGTTCAGCTTCCATAACTCTTTAAATTATAAATGAATATCGGTGGGAAAAAAGATTTAGAGAGAGATTTCAGTGAGATCTTCAATTTGTCTTCAGTGGCAATTAAAAAAACTTATTTTCGAAGTTAAGGAGTTTTAAATGTAGCTTTCCATTCACACGACTGATAGTGTACAGGCAATTAATAATTACGATTTAGAACCTGTAATTTTTTTTGCAATATGCTATCATATATTACTCCTTTAACAAATTTGGGTTACTGATTAACACATTTAAGAAAAATAGGGCTAAATTTATTAAAATAATCAAACGTTTGTTGAAATTTCAGTAACTAAATTTATTCCATTTTAAATTAACTCTTCACAAAAGTGTTTTGAAATTTCAATAAATAATTAATTGATATTTAATACGAATGATATATATTAATATATTTTTATAATGCTATATATCTATATGAATAATTGTGGATTTGTGTTGAAATTTTGCTTAATAATTAAATATTCTACACAAACAAAAAAAAACAGTAAAAGACTTCAAAATTAACAAAAAACCCTCTGCACTTTGTGCCATCTGTAAAACTCCAGAAAATATTTCTCATGTCTTTTTACGTTGTCCTCTCTATCAATTTCAACGACAAATTCTGAAGGAAAAGATGAAGAAGATTATTGATGAAGAATTGTCAATGAAATCTCTTCTCTGCAGAAGCTACAGTAAAAGCAATAGATTTAAAATTCAGACCCTGATTCTCAGTTTCTTGGAGGAAAGTTCTTTATTATACAGAATCTGAATTCATCCTTTGCTGGGTTTTCCTTTCTCGAAAATAAAAAGAAGAGGAATTTAATAATATACAAATATGAAATATTGACTGTTCAAGAAAAATGTGTTTTTGCTTACAAACTTTCTCTAGTGGCCAGTATCTCAAGTGATAACCTCATGGTTATTTTTGTGGTGAAACTGAAGAAAGAACTGTGACTGTTATTTTTTATACCTTGTTTGAAGTGTTAATTTTGTTTTTGAAATCTCTTTTGGCTCAGAAAAGAAAAGAAATTAAGATCCAAGAGTATTGGATTACAGAAAGTCTACTCTGCATAAGTAGGAACTTTTTAAAAAATTCAGAAAAACTATTATTTTTATTTTCTACATTGTGATTTACACATCCGATTCTTTGTTTGGGATAGCAGGAAGCCCATTGTTGAAGGGTTTCTAACCTTCCCATCACATTTTATCACATCACATCACAGTAAAAGACATATAAACCAAGGAATCGTTCAGAACTTTGCATTTTTGTTTTCTAACTTTCTCAATCAACTAAATCACTTTATTTTTCTGTTCCCCACTTCCAAGATCTCTATTACCAATTACCGAATGGTTTTTAATTTGCTCTTTTCTTTCGCCATCGCTAACTTTTCTTAGGGAGAAAATGGTCATTGTGAAGAACGAACACGTCCTACAGAGCGAAATGTTCTAGTGTCAGTAAATGAGCCCTGAAATAGCCGTAGTTGATGTCCAATAATTTTTCTCTCCTACTCCATTCCACGTAAAGCAATTCTATTCTTCGTTACTTCGGATTCCACGTTAAGCTATTGCCATGGTAATAACAACTATAAACGTCACAGTAATGAGGTTAAAGAATGAGAAAACTTACTGAAAATTGTTAATACACAAAATAAACGATGGTTAAAAAGCAGTTTTGGTTCATATATTAGTTAAAACACTAAAGCAACATGCATATATATTTATTACAGATATAAGGAAAGAAAAGAAATCCCACTTCAAGCAGTCGCTTGATACAGAGGTACAGTATGATATACCATAGAGAAGACCTGTGGGAAAGGTGATCTCAACAGAAAGAGATACACCAGGCCCAGACAGTTAGGGGCGGGGGTGGCTCAGTCGGTAGCGCGCCAGGCTCGTAATCTGTAGTTCCCAGGTTCGAGTCCCAGCTGGGTCAGCGTTGAGATTTATCTCCGCAAAATTCCCCGCCTTGCCCACGGTCAGTAGGGGACACCGATGGGCTTGGAAAGGCCGCCGTCCGTCGGATGGGACGTTAAGCCGTGGCCCCGTGTGCGGGAGAGACATACCCTGTGCACGTTAAAGAACACGCTGGATGGCCTTGACGAGAGACTACCATCTGTCTCCCAACCGCTGTTCCAGTGGGTCCCCTCCCCCAACCTTCTCTGAGCCTTCGGGGTCCATGTGACCTGGCCATTTAGCCCATGGTGTGCAAAAAAGTGCCGCTCAGAGGTAAAACAACCCAACCCAGACATAATAAAGTGAAGAAGTAATATGTAATATATATAGACGATGACTGACTGACGGACTGACAAGCTAATTCTAACTATGAAGCAGAAATGGTGGAGCTCTCAAAATTTCCACCTAGGGGTTGGGTTGTTTACCCCGAAGGCTGAGAGAAGATTGGGCCTACGGTCAGTAGGGGACACCGATGAGCTTGGAAAGGCCGCCGTCTGTTGGATGGGACGTTAAGCCGTGGGTCCGTGTGCGAGAGAGCCATACCCTGTGCACGTTAAAGAACACACTGGATGGACTTGACGGGAGGCTACCATCTGTCTCCCAACAGCTGTTCTAGTGGATCTCCTCCCTGAGCCTTCGGGATCTTTGTGACCTGGCCATTTAGCCCATTATGTGCAAAAAAGGGCCTCTAAGGGACCTGGGTTCGAGCTCCGGCTAAGGCAAGTTTCTTCCGTTTTAACGTAGTTTCTTCCGTTTTGCGGAGATAAATCTCAACGCTGACCCAGGCGGGACCCACCTAAAGGTAATCCGGGTTGTAGATCTCGGAAAAAACCTGAAATTTGACCTCCGACCTGCCCTTCGAGGTCAAATAGAGATCTGATGGAGGTAGTGACACTCAAGCATGAATCTGGAGAGATGAGGGTTCGAACTCTGCAACTTTGATAAAACTAAATTTTTCCGTTGAAGTATTAATATATACGAATTTCTTGAAGTAATCTATTTCCTCTAACGTTTTTTTTTATTTTTCACTATGTAGTATTTATTTGTTACAGTAATAAAGGGGCGAGGGTTCGCTCGCAATCTATAGTTCCCAGGTTCGAATCCCACCTGGCCCAGCATTGAGGTTTATATCCGCTAACTCTCTAACTTACTCTTGGTCAGGGTTGGGCTTCTAAATGCGCCCGTCCGTCGGAAGGGACAATAAGCCGTGATACCGTGTGCATATTAAAGGAAACGCTGGATGGCTTTGATGGGAAGCTACTATTGTTCTCCTAACTGTTGCCGAGGGCCAGCCTTTGACCTTCTGAGGCCCTAAGCTACAATAAGTTAGAGGCTCCAAAATTTTGAAAGTCGAAATTAGTTTTATATTTATTATTCTGATTAGAGGGAACATTGAAAAATAAATATGAAACTGATGTAGTGAAATCATCATTCTACCATAAATATCAACTTAGTACACTGGTTTACACTAAATGACTGTTGGAAGCTGAGATAAACAGTGATTGCACAATAGATTACTGTCACGAAATTTTATATTCAAATAAAAGTTAAATTTTTGAGGTCCCTCATAATCGTGAGGCCCTAAATTGTAGCTTAGTTAGCTTATGTTTAAGTCCTGTCCTGGGCCACTGTGACTCTGGTTATTTAGTTCTGTAAGTGCAAAAAAGTGCCGCTCAGTAGTAAAATAACACATGGCAATTAGGCATGAAGCTTCGTGACTAGTGGTGCCATCTAGTAGTTAAAGTAGATGTTATAGTCTTTAATCAACCTAGCCGTCCGTGGCCGAGTGGTTAGCGCGCTTGGCTACTGATCTAAGGGACCTGGGTTCGAGCTCCGGTTAAGGCATGGATGTATGTGTCGTTTTTCTACTGACGAATCCTCACAGACCTTCTACTATGGCATCTAAATAACTAAACTAACAGGCTCCTGCCAGACCTTTGTGGCAAGCAGCTGCTTGAGGGAGTACTTATTTATTATTTATTTATTACTGTTCTGTTAATTGTTGACAGGTTCCGTGAAATCACCGAACAACTTGTGCAAAAAAAGGGAATATGTCCCGTAAAAATTTTATTTATATGTATGTATATTTAGCTCAAATTTCAATTCAGCGTTAATAATGACCATTACTGTAACATTATTTTGCACTTTATTTGAAGTAATTAAAATAATCTTAGATTAATTTCTCATCCATTTCTTTTGGTTACGAAAAATACTCGTCGTTAATGTAGGCGTACACTATCGAATTAAAGGCAAAATTGAAAGAAGGATATTTATGAACTGAATAGAAATTAGAAATTAAGCGTTCGTAGCAACACTTAGTGCTTCATTTTGTAAAATTAGTATTTACATGATATCTTATGAAACAGTGCTGTAATTAGTATATATAATAGTCTACAAAGCTAAACTTTCTGATAAAAATGAGATAAAAACACGGTTCTTACTAGTCCGAAAAATTCATTCTAGAAAATCCAGATCTTGCTGCTGATTTATTTCATTAAGATGTCGCGAGACACACTAGCGCCGGTTTTTCAAATTCTCAGTGGGTTGCTCACATATAATAATAGGGTACCAGACTTATATATTTATTTTGTCTGTTCGATATAAATAATAGTGGCTCAGTCGGTAGCGCGCCAGGCTCGTAATCTGTAGTTCCCAGGTTCGAGTCCCAGCTGGGTCAGCGTTGAGATTTATCTCCGCAAATTCCCCGCCCTGCCCACGGTCAGTAGGGGACACCGAAAGGCCGCCGTCCGTCGGATGGGACGTTAAGCCGATACCCCCGTGTGTGGGAGAGCCATACCCTGTGTACGTTAAAGAACACGCGGGATGGCCTTGACAGGAGGCTACCATCTGTCTCCCAACAGCTGTTCCAATGGGTCCCCTCCCCCAACCTTCTCTGAGCCTTCGGGGTCCATGTGACCTGGCCATTTAGCCCATGGTGTGCAAAAATAGTGCCGCTCAGAGGTAAAACACCGACCTCAAACTCGGCGAAAGGATAATTATTAACCTTTGCCAATAATGTAGTTCACACAGAATCCACTTCATATGGTCTGCAAATAAAGATATAATCCTACGCATATTTTTTTTTAATTTGATAACGTTTTTATTAACTATAACTTTGCAACGCAGTCTGGTTGTCAGAGAGTCAAAGGAAATTATGAATCGAAATGATTTTACAAGATTATAAGAAGATTAGTTTTTGTTGAATGGCAACATCACTTCATCATCATAATAAACAGATTCCTACGTTATCTTTTATGGAGGTAGGAAATACTAGAGGGGGATCATAAAGCACTCAAAGTGAAGCCAAACCGCAAGATGCATGCTGGGATACTGATTACTAGAAATATCTTTCTGTAGCATATGAATGAATTTACATCACGCTCCTTTCATTAGAAGTATTATATTATCAAAAATTATCTAAATTTAATGATAAATGCAGATTATTTGTTAAGAAATATATACCTGTATGTATAGAATGCAACTACTCCCTGAAACTTAATATACCTATACTTTTCTCCAATTCTCAACAGTTTTTTTTTCTCCAAATTCGAGTTAAAATAAAAATCACAATTTTCAGGTATTTTGTAATAATTTTGTTATTCAAATAAAATAACGTTCAGCGAGATTACTTCTGTACGGTCGCTCAAAAAAGTATCCGAACACTACGGTTGATTACAGAATTCAGAAAAAATATCTGGCAACGATTTTTTTAGAAATTAGTGATCTTCCAACCTTCGTGTCACGTGACACGAAGGTTGCCAGATCACTAATTTCTAAAAAAATCGTTGCAGATATTTTTTCTGAATTCTGTAATCAACCGTAGTGTTCAGATACTTTTTTGAGCGACTGTACAAAATCTTCCATCCAATTCTTTTAAACTGACAACAGATATCATCTGCAAGTGATGTTTTTAACTTACAATGTTTTTAATGTAACTATAAAGTTTCTGATATTAATAAATACACTGAGGTGCCAATTTATTAGGTACAGTCGCTCAAAAAATTATCCGAACACTGTGGTTGATTACAGAATTCAGAAAAAAATATCTGGCAACGATTTTTTTAGAAATTAGTGATCTGGCAACCTTCGTGTCACGTGACACGAAGGTTGCCAGATCACTAATTTCTAAAAAAATCGTTGCCAGATATTTTTTCTGTATTCTGTAATCAACCATAGTGTTCGGATATTTTTTAATATATATAATGCGTATGAATATATAATGCAATGAATATGGAGCGTGTGCAGTTACCGTTCATAGCAAACTGGAGCTGTTGCGGTTAATGTTCACAGCACATTGGATCGTGTGAGCTCACAAAGACCTGAATCGTGTGGGCTCACTCACGGAAATATTGAGCGTGTGCAGTTACCGTTCACTCCAAACTGGAGCGTATGCAGTAACTGCACACGCTCCAGTTTGCTGTGAACGGTAACTGAAACGTGTACAGTTGCTGTACACGCTCCAGATAATTTTTCTGAATTCTGTAATCAACCATAGTGTTCGGATATTTTTCTGAGCACGTGACACGAAGGTTGCCAGATCACTAATCTCTAAAAAAATCGTTGCCAGATATTTTTTTCTGAATTCTGTAATCAATCATAGTGTTCGGATATTTTTTTGAGCGACCCTACACCTACATAGCAGGTATTGTGCCTCCTTTGGCCTTCAGAACAGCCCGAATTCGCTGGGGCATTGAACTTACAAGATACTGGATGCATTGTGCAGGAATGTTGTATGTATGGAAACGACTGTGCTGCGCAGTTGCTGCAAATTGGACAGCGGAACAGTCTCGTTGCGAACAGCCCTTAGTACCTCATTCCAAAGATGCTCGATAGGGTTTAGAGCTGGGGATTCTGAACGCCAATGAAGCAAAGAAAACTCGTCAGAGTGTTTCTGAAACCATTAGGTTTACACGATTTGTGAGCAGGTGCATTATCATACTGAATATGTCCATCCGAGTGAGGATAAACTGTAGCCATGAAGGGATGAACTTGATCAGCAGTGATGTTCAAATACACTGTAGAATTCAGATGTCCTTCAATAGTCATCAGGAGGTCTAATGTGTGCCAGGAAAACATGACCTTCTGCACACCAATGTTTAATTGTGCTGTGATTTACCTGGTTTGTGGCCCGTTTGTTCACTTATACGATTCTAGCCAATCTCCTTTGATCCTCTGATCCACAACTGTTTTCGTTCACAGGGTTGGGTTGTTTTACCTCTGAGCGGCACTTTTTTGCACACCATGGGCTAAATAGCCAGGTCACAAGGACCCCGAAGGCTCAGAGAAGGTTGGGGTAGGGGACCCACTGGAACAGCTGTTGGGAGACAGATGTTAGCCTCCCGTCGCCATCCAGCGTGTTCTTTAACGTGCACAGGGTATGGCTCTCCCGCACACGGGGCCACGGCTTAACGTCCCATCCGACGGACGGCGTATTTTCCAAGCCCATCGGTGTCCCCTACTGACCGTGAGCAGGGCAAGGAGTTTTGCGGAGATAAGTCTCAACGCTGACCCAGCTGGGACTCGAACCAGGGAACTACAGATTACGAGCCTGGCGCGCTACCGACTGAGACACCCCCGCCCCTCGTTCACAGGATCACACCGTCACCACCATCACATTAAATTATTATAATACTGTGACACCATACAAGATGACTCCACGGCCTCACGTTACTTGCACCAAATTCTGATCCTTCCATCAGCATGATGCAAAGGGAACCTTGATTCGTCCAACCAGGCTACCTTTTTCCAGTCCTCAACGGTCAAGTGTCGATGCTCCTGTGTCCACTGGTGACGTGCTTTCGTCTTCTTCAATGACAACATCGGTATTTGACATGGTCAGTAGCTGTTGTAGCTCATTAGCGACGAGGCCTGATACGTCGTGTGTTCAGAGATGACTTTCTGCACAACAATGTTTAGTTCTACTGTGATTTGCCTGGTTGTGGGGGGCGGGGGTGGCTCAGTCGGTAGCGCGCCAGCCTCGTAATCTGTAGTTCCCAGGTTCGAGTCCCAGCTCGGTCAGCGTTGAGATTTATCTCCGCAAAATTCCCCGCCCTGCCCACGGTCAGTAGGGGACACCGATGTGCTTGGAAAGGCCGCCGTCCGTCGGATGGGACGTTAAGCCGTGGTCCCGTGAGCGGGAGAGCCATACCCTGTGCACGTTAAAGAACACGTTGGATGGCCTTGACGGGAGGCTACCATCTGTCTCCCAACAGCTGTTCCAGTGGGTCCCCTCCATCAACCTTCTCTGAGCCTTCGGGGTCCATGTGACCTGGCCATTTAGCCCATGGTGTGCAAAAAAGTGCCGCTCAGAGGTAAAACAACCTAACGTTAAAGAACACGCTGGATGGCCTTGACGGGAGGCTACCATCTGTCTCCCAACAGATGTTCCAGTGGGTCCCCTCCCCCAACCTTCTCTGAGCCTTCGGGGTCCAGGTGCCCTGGCCATTTAGCCCATGGTGTGCAAAAAAGTGCCGCTTAGAGGTAAAGCAACCCAACCCAACCCTGGTTGTGGAGCGTTTGTTCACTTGCACGATATTCGCCAGTCTCTTTTGACTCCTCTGATCCACAAGCTTTGCTTTTCGCACCATTCGCGGCAAACCCTTCAAAAATGATTGCGCGTGAAAAGCCCAGTAGGACAGCCATTAGGGAGATGCCAGAACCTGCACGCCTGATGCACAAAGAGCTACTCTGCCTCATTTGTACAGTCGCTCAAAAAAGTATCCGAACACTATGGTTGATTGCAAAATTCAGAAAAAATATCTGGCATTGTTTTTTTTAGAAATTAGTGATCTGGCAACCTTCGTGTGACGTGACACGAAGGTTGCCAGATCACTAATTTCTAAAAAAAACAATGCCAGAAATCCCACTTCAAGCAGTCGCTTGATACAGAGGTACAGTATGATATACCATAGAGAAGACCTGTGGGAAAGGTGATCTCAACAGAAAGAGATACACCAGGCCCAGACAGTTAGGGGCGGGGGTGGCTCAGTCGGTAGCGCGCCAGGCTCGTAATCTGTAGTTCCCAGGTTCGAGTCCCAGCTGGGTCAGCGTTGAGATTTATCTCCGCAAAATTCCCCGCCTTGCCCACGGTCAGTAGGGGACACCGATGGGCTTGGAAAGGCCGCCGTCCGTCGGATGGGACGTTAAGCCGTGGCCCCGTGTGCGGGAGAGACATACCCTGTGCACGTTAAAGAACACGCTGGATGGCCTTGACGAGAGACTACCATCTGTCTCCCAACCGCTGTTCCAGTGGGTCCCCTCCCCCAACCTTCTCTGAGCCTTCGGGGTCCATGTGACCTGGCCATTTAGCCCATGGTGTGCAAAAAAGTGCCGCTCAGAGGTAAAACAACCCAACCCAGACATAATAAAGTGAAGAAGTAATATGTAATATATATAGACGATGACTGACTGACGGACTGACAAGCTAATTCTAACTATGAAGCAGAAATGGTGGAGCTCTCAAAATTTCCACCTAGGGGTTGGGTTGTTTACCCCGAAGGCTGAGAGAAGATTGGGCCTACGGTCAGTAGGGGACACCGATGAGCTTGGAAAGGCCGCCGTCTGTTGGATGGGACGTTAAGCCGTGGGTCCGTGTGCGAGAGAGCCATACCCTGTGCACGTTAAAGAACACACTGGATGGACTTGACGGGAGGCTACCATCTGTCTCCCAACAGCTGTTCTAGTGGATCTCCTCCCTGAGCCTTCGGGATCTTTGTGACCTGGCCATTTAGCCCATTATGTGCAAAAAAGGGCCTCTAAGGGACCTGGGTTCGAGCTCCGGCTAAGGCAAGTTTCTTCCGTTTTAACGTAGTTTCTTCCGTTTTGCGGAGATAAATCTCAACGCTGACCCAGGCGGGACCCACCTAAAGGTAATCCGGGTTGTAGATCTCGGAAAAAACCTGAAATTTGACCTCCGACCTGCCCTTCGAGGTCAAATAGAGATCTGATGGAGGTAGTGACACTCAAGCATGAATCTGGAGAGATGAGGGTTCGAACTCTGCAACTTTGATAAAACTAAATTTTTCCGTTGAAGTATTAATATATACGAATTTCTTGAAGTAATCTATTTCCTCTAACGTTTTTTTTTATTTTTCACTATGTAGTATTTATTTGTTACAGTAATAAAGGGGCGAGGGTTCGCTCGCAATCTATAGTTCCCAGGTTCGAATCCCACCTGGCCCAGCATTGAGGTTTATATCCGCTAACTCTCTAACTTACTCTTGGTCAGGGTTGGGCTTCTAAATGCGCCCGTCCGTCGGAAGGGACAATAAGCCGTGATACCGTGTGCATATTAAAGGAAACGCTGGATGGCTTTGATGGGAAGCTACTATTGTTCTCCTAACTGTTGCCGAGGGCCAGCCTTTGACCTTCTGAGGCCCTAAGCTACAATAAGTTAGAGGCTCCAAAATTTTGAAAGTCGAAATTAGTTTTATATTTATTATTCTGATTAGAGGGAACATTGAAAAATAAATATGAAACTGATGTAGTGAAATCATCATTCTACCATAAATATCAACTTAGTACACTGGTTTACACTAAATGACTGTTGGAAGCTGAGATAAACAGTGATTGCACAATAGATTACTGTCACGAAATTTTATATTCAAATAAAAGTTAAATTTTTGAGGTCCCTCATAATCGTGAGGCCCTAAATTGTAGCTTAGTTAGCTTATGTTTAAGTCCTGTCCTGGGCCACTGTGACTCTGGTTATTTAGTTCTGTAAGTGCAAAAAAGTGCCGCTCAGTAGTAAAATAACACATGGCAATTAGGCATGAAGCTTCGTGACTAGTGGTGCCATCTAGTAGTTAAAGTAGATGTTATAGTCTTTAATCAACCTAGCCGTCCGTGGCCGAGTGGTTAGCGCGCTTGGCTACTGATCTAAGGGACCTGGGTTCGAGCTCCGGTTAAGGCATGGATGTATGTGTCGTTTTTCTACTGACGAATCCTCACAGACCTTCTACTATGGCATCTAAATAACTAAACTAACAGGCTCCTGCCAGACCTTTGTGGCAAGCAGCTGCTTGAGGGAGTACTTATTTATTATTTATTTATTACTGTTCTGTTAATTGTTGACAGGTTCCGTGAAATCACCGAACAACTTGTGCAAAAAAAGGGAATATGTCCCGTAAAAATTTTATTTATATGTATGTATATTTAGCTCAAATTTCAATTCAGCGTTAATAATGACCATTACTGTAACATTATTTTGCACTTTATTTGAAGTAATTAAAATAATCTTAGATTAATTTCTCATCCATTTCTTTTGGTTACGAAAAATACTCGTCGTTAATGTAGGCGTACACTATCGAATTAAAGGCAAAATTGAAAGAAGGATATTTATGAACTGAATAGAAATTAGAAATTAAGCGTTCGTAGCAACACTTAGTGCTTCATTTTGTAAAATTAGTATTTACATGATAATCTTATGAAACAGTGCTGTAATTAGTATATATAATAGTCTACAAAGCTAAACTTTCTGATAAATATGAGATAAAAACACGGTTCTTACTAGTCCGAAAATTCATTCTAGAAAATCCAGATCTCGCTGCTGATTTATTTCATTAAGATGTCGCGAGACACACTAGCGCCGGTTTTTCAAATTCTCAGTGGGTTGCTCACATATAATAATAGGATACCAGACTTATATATTTATTTTGTCTGTTAGATATAAATAATAGTGGCTCAGTCGGTAGCGCGCCAGGCTCGTAATCTGTAGTTCCCAGGTTCGAGTCCCAGCTGGGTCAGCGTTGAGATTTATCTCCGCATAATTCCCCGCCCTGCCCACGGTCAGTAGGGGACACCGAAAGGCCGCCGTCCATCGGATGGGACGTTAAGCCGATACCCCCGTGTGTGGGAGAGCCATACCCTGTGCACGTTAAAGAACACGCGGGATGGCCTTGACGGGAGGCTACCATCTGTCTCCCAACAGCTGTTCCAGTGGGTCCCCTCCCCCAACCTTCTCTGAGCCTTCGGGGTCCATGTGACCTGGCCATTTAGCCCATGGTGTGCAAAAAGTGCCGCTCAGAGGTAAAACACCGACCTCAAACTCGGCGAAAGGATAATTATTAACCTTTGCCAATAATGTAGTTCACACAGAATCCACTTCATATGGTCTGCAAATAAAGATATAATCCTACGCATATTTTTTTTTAATTTGATAACGTTTTTATTAACTATAACTTTGCAACGCAGTCTGGTTGTCAGAGAGTCAAAGGAAATTATGAATCGAAATGATTTTACAAGATTATAAGAAGATTAGTTTTTGTTGAATGGCAACATCACTTCATCATCATAATAAACAGATTCCTACGTTATCTTTTATGGAGGTAGGAAATACTAGAGGGGGATCATAAAGCACTCAAAGTGAAGCCAAACCGCAAGATGCATGCTGGGATACTGATTACTAGAAATATCTTTCTGTAGCATATGAATGAATTTACATCACGCTCCTTTCATTAGAAGTATTATATTATCAAAAATTATCTAAATTTAATGATAAATGCAGATTATTTGTTAAGAAATATATACCTATATGTATAGAATGCAACTACTCCCTGAAACTTAATATACCTATACTTTTCTCCAATTCTCAACAGTTTTTTTTTCTCCAAATTCGAGTTAAAATAAAAATCACAATTTTCAGGTATTTTGTAATAATTTTGTTATTCAAATAAAATAACATTCAGCGAGATTACTTCTGTACAAAATCTTCCATCCAATTCTTTTAAACTGACAACAGATATCATCTGCAAGTGATGTTTTTAACTTACAATGTTTTTAATGTAACTATAAAGTTTCTGATATTAATAAATACACTGAGGTGCCAATTTATTAGGTACAGTCGCTCAAAAAATTATCCGAACACTGTGGTTGATTACATAATTCAGAAAAAAATATCTGGCAACGATTTTTTTTAGAAATTAGTGATCTGGCAACCTTCGTGTCACGTGACACGAAGGTTGCCAGATCACTAATTTCTAAAAAAGACACGAAGGTTGCCAGATCACTAATTTCTAAAAAAAATCGTTGCCAGATATTTTTTTCTGAATTATGTAATCAACCATAGTGTTCGGATATTTTTTAATATATATATAATGCGTAAGAATATATAATGCAATGAATATGGAGCGTGTGCAGTTACCGTTCACAGCAAACTGGAGCTGTTGCGGTTAATGTTCACAGCACATTGGATCGTGTGAGCTCACAAAGACCTGAATCGTGTGGGCTCACTGATGGAAATATTGAGCGTGTGCAGTTACCGTTCACAGCAAACTGGAGCGTGTGCAGTAACTGCACACGCTCCAGTTTGCTGTGAACGGTAACTGGAGCGTGTACAGTTGCTGTACACGCTCCAGATATTTTTTCTGAAATCTGTAATCAACCATAGTGTTCGGATATTTTTCTGAGAACGTGACACGAAGGTTGCCAGATCACTAATCTCTAAAAAAATCGTTGCCAGATATATTTTTCTGAATTCTGTAATCAACCATAGTGTTCGGATATTTTATTGAGCGACCCTACACCTACATAGCAGGTATTGTGCCTCCTTTGGCCTTCAGAACAGCCCGAATTCGCTGGGGCATGGAACTTACAAGATACTGGATGCATTGTGCAGGAATGTTGTATGTATGGAAATGACTGTGCTGCGCAGTTGCTGCAAATTGGACAGCGGAACAGTCTCGTTGCGAACAGCCCTTAGTACCTCATTCCAAAGATGCTCGATAGGGTTTAGAGCTGGGATTCTGCACGCCAATGAAGCAAACAAAACTCGTCAGAGTGTTTCTGAAACCATTAGGTTTACACGACTTGTGAACAGGTGCATTATCATACTGAATATCTCCATCCGAGTGGGGATAAACTGTAGCCATGAAGGGATGAACTTGGTCAGCAGTGATGTTCAAATACACTGTAAAATTCAGATGTCCTTCAATGGTCATCAGGAGGTCTAATGTGAGCCAGGAAAACATGTCCTTCTGCACACCAATGTTTAATTGTGCTGTGATTTACCTGGTTTGTGGCCCGTTTGTTCACTTGTACGATTCTAGCCAATCTCCTTTGATCCTCTGATCCACAACTGTTTTCGTTCACAGGGTTGGGTTGTTTTACCTCTGAGCGGCACTTTTTTTGCACACCATGGGCTAAATAGCCAGGTCACAAGGACCCCGAAGGTTCAGAGAAGGTTGGGGTAGGGGACCCACTGGAACAGCTGTTGGGAGACAGATGGTAGCCTCCCGTCGCCATCCAGCGTGTTCTTTAACGTGTACAGGGTATGGCTCTCCCGCACACGGGGCCACGGCTTAACGTCCCATCCGACGGACGGCATATTTTCCAAGCCCATCGATGTCCCCTACTGACCGTGAGCAGGGCAAGGAGTTTTGCGGAGATAAGTCTCAACGCTGACCCAGCTGGGACTCGAACCTGGGAACTACAGATTACGAGCCTGGCGCGCTACCGACTGAGGCACCCCCGCCCCTCGTTCACAGGATCACACCGTCACCACCATCACATTAAATTATTATAATACTGTGACACCATACAAGATGACTCCACGGCCTCACGTTACTTGCACCAAATTCTGATCCTTCCATCAGCATGATGCAAAGGGAACCTTGATTCGTCCAACCAGGCTACGTTTTTCCAGTCCTCAACGGTCAAGTGTCGATGCTCCTGTGCCCACTGGTGACGTGCTTTCGTCTTCTTCAATGACAACATCGGTATTTGACATGGTCAGTAGCTGTTGTAGTTCATTAGCGACGAGGCCTGATACGTCGTGTGTTCAGAGATGACTTTCTGCACAACAATGTTTAGTTCTACTGTGATTTACCTGGTTGTGGGGTGCGGGGGTGGCTCAGTCGGTATCGCGCCAGCCTCGTAATCTGTAGTTCCCAGGTTCGAGTCCCAGCTCGGTCAGCGTTGAGATTTATCTCCGCAAAATTCCCCGCCCTGCCCACGGTCAGTAGGGGACACCGATGGAGTTGGAAAGGCCGCCGTCCGTCGGATGGGACGTTAAGCCGTGGTCCCGTGAGCGGGAGAGCCATACCCTGTGCACGTTAAAGAACACGTTGGATGGCCTTGACGGGAGGCTACCATCTGTCTCCCAACAGCTGTTCCAGTGGGTCCCCTACCCCAACCTTCTCTGAGACTTCGGGGTCCAGGTGACCTGGCCATTTAGCCCATGGTGTGCAAAAAAGTGCCGCTCAGAGGTAAAACAACCCAACGTTAAAGAACACGTTGGATGGCCTTGACGGGAGGCTACCATCTGTCTCCCAACAGCTGTTCCAGTGGGTCCACTCTCCCAACCTTCTCTGAGCCTTCGGGGTCCAGGTGCCCTGGCCATTTAGCCCATGGTGTGCAAAAAAGTGCCGCTCAGAGGTAAAACAACCCAACCCTGGTTGTGGAGCGTTTGTTCACTTGCGCGATACTCGCCAGTCTCTTTTGACTCCTCTGATCCACAAGCTTTGCTTTTCGCACCATTCGCGGCAAACCCTTCAAAAATGATTGCGCGTGAAAAGCCCAGTAGGACGGCCATTAGGGAGATGCCAGAACCTGCACGCCTGATGCACAAAGAGCTACTCTGTCTCATTTGTACAGTCGCTCAAAAAAGTATCCGAACACTATGGTTGATTGCAAAATTCAGAAAAAATATCTGGCATTGTTTTTTTTAGAAATTAGTCATCTGGCAACCTTCGTGTCACGTGACACGAAGGCTATCTAAGCGTACTCTTTAACTGAACAGGGTGTGGCTATACAGTATACGGGGCCACCGCTTAACGTCTCGTCCGACGGACAGCTGCCTTTCCAAGCCCATCGGTGTCCCCTACTGACGTGGGAAGTTTTGCGGAGATAAACCTCAACGCTGACCCAGCTGGGACTCGAATCTGGGAACTGTAGATTACGAGCCTGGCGCGCTACCGACTGAGCCACACCTGCCCCACAATTTTTTCAGTAGCAGGGGTGGACTGACAAAAACTTTTCTACCTAAATCTTATGCAACCAACCCATATGAGCACTTAACCCCAATCACTGGCTTTTCAATCTACTCATTTCGTAGCATTCAATTATTTTTCATCATATTCATTAAAAACCAATAATTTGTCACAAATAATACTTCATATAAATGTATTTTTAGTTGCTATGCTGAGGTCCCGTCGTCCTCACAGATCTTCTATATGGCGTGTTACACTAACAGGTTGCTGTCAGACCTCTGTAGAAAATTTAGATTAGAAAAGGTTTCTGAATGAGTCCATGTTCAGATCTGGGTCAGAACGTGGGAAGATTCATCTTGAGATATGTAATAATAAATAATAATAAAAAAAACCTCTGTAGAAAATTTCTGCTTGAGGAGGTATTTATTTATTTATCTCTTTTATTTTATAGAACCCACATTCGAGTTTAGAACTGGAGCAGGAGAAGTCAATTTGCATTCCATCAAGTTTTGGCAGGCGATGTGCTAGTACCAGACCCTAATTAACAACTAGCCCTTAAAGCCTTATTCCAAGCTGCTCCCAAATTCTATATGTCATATCATTGTCTTAGAAATATGTTAGGATCAGCGCAATTAATATGTTAGGATCAGCGCAATTAATATGTTTAACTTTTTCTCTACTGTGATTGGCCTGGTTGTGGCCCGTTTGTTCGCTTGCACGATTCTCGCCAGTCTCCTTTGATCCGTCTGACCCACAAGCCTTTTCGTTGGAGCAGGGGTGGCTCAGTCGGTAGCGCGCCAGTCTCGTAATCTGTAGTTCCCAGGTTCGAGTCCCAGTTGGGTCAGCGTTGAGACTTATCTCCGCAAAATTCCCCGCCTTGTGCACTGTCAGCAGGGGACACCGATGTGCGGTGTGCGGAGAGCCATACCCTGTGCACTTTAAAGAACACGCTGGATGGCCTTGACGGGAGGCTACCATCTGTATCCCAACAGCTGTTCCAGTGAGTCCCCTCCCCCAACCTTCTCTGAGCCTTCGGGATCTATGTGACCTGACCATTTAGTCTATGGTGTGCAAAAAAAGTGCCTCTCAGAGGTAAAACAACCCAAAATTCTTTTCAACTACTTTACTTAACTAGCCGTCCAGTGGCCGAGTGGTTAGCGTGTTTGGCTGGCTATATGGGTTCGAGCCCCGGGTAAGGCATGGATGTTTGTGTTGTTTTCCTGCTAAGATCTCGCCTTCCTCACAGACCTTCTACTATGGCGTATAAACTGATAGCCTCCTACGACAAGCAGCTGCTAGAGGGGGTATATTATTACCTAACTAAAATCTAAAGCCTGTTGAGACTGATTTAACTTAGTAGCAACATTTGATATAGTGTAAAATGTAATGTTACAGAACATCGGGGCCCCTGGGGACCCCCATAAGCACGCTGTGCCCTTGAACTTTAAGCGGGCCCTTTTTAGTAAATACAAATAATCCTAAGATGCTACAGTTCGAATAACTAGCAAAGCAATAAAACGTTTCAAATTTATTTTCTACTTTGCAAAGTTGCATTGCAATACTAGTGGAAAAAACTACATTGCAAAAGTCACAAAGCGTTAATATTAGTGTGAAATTGTATGTATGCTTAAAAGTAGTGAAAAGGGTACATTATGTATTACTGTGTTATTTCTTTCTATCACATTTCGTTGTTTCTTTCAATAAGTTGGCCAAATGGCCCACTGACTCCACTCGGTGATTTATTGCTAATTACCCCCCCCCCCCCCTCTGTTCAGAGTAATTTTTTAAGGACTTAGGAATTTTTTTTGCATTTTCCCATTTTTTTTTTAATTGGTTTGTTAATATCAATACAATTTAAATGGAATTAGAGCCTTGCATTCTAGTCTACAACGGAGGATCTGATTTTCATTTTATATATGATTCTCTGCATGTCATTTACTGCATTAAATAACCTCAAAAACGATTTTTAAATACCACAAATATATTAAAATTCTCAATAGTTTTTTTATGTTTCACTAGATGGCAGCAGCAGAAAAGACTTGGAGTACCGAGAAATATTTTCTTGTTACCTCAAGACGGATCTAGATCATTCAAAGTGCTGGTGTTGGGTTGTTTTACCTCTGAGCGGCATTCTGTTTGCACATAATGAGCTAAATAGCCAGGTCACAAGGACCCCAAAGGCTCAGACCCACTTAACAGCTGTTGGACGACAGACGGTAGCCTCCCGTCAAATCCATCCAGCATGTTCTTTAACGTGCACAGGGTATGGCTTCCTTGCACACCCTGGATAGGATTATACGGCTTAAATCCCAATAAGAAGGACGGCGGCCTTTCCAAGCCGATCGGTGTACCTTACTGATCGAAGGCAGTGCGTGGAGTTTTGCGGAGGAAGATCTCAATGCTGGGCCAGCTGAGAGTCGAACCTGGGAACTGCAGATTATGAGCCTGTTGCGCTACTGACTGAGCCACACCCGTCCTTCAAAATGCAGAAATTTATACTTCCCTACCAAAATATTGAATAATATCCAGGTTCGGTCAACAGGAATCTAACTTCGATATATATATTAATATCCTTTAAAATATGTATAACCAAAAAACGGGACAGAAGATCAATTAAAGATCATAATGAAATCTATTTGAATCTCGATTTTCAAAAAAATTTGTTCAATATTTGAAGAGTTATGGAAGTTATAATATTTCGCAATAGTTATGCATCAAAAGAGTTTACCTCATAAATTAAATAAAACTTAAATAATAAATAATGTCATTTAGCAAAAGATATATATACCGTTTAAAATTTTGCGTGATTAATATTTCAATATTAAACAGTTATGACTTTAAAAAAAATAGTTATATCGGGAAATAATCGAGCTCCCATAACTGTTTCATTACTGAACATAGAAACATTCTACTAATTGGATAGGACAGTTATATATATCATTGATTTCCAAACTTGTATTTGCTACGTGATTCCAGTGAGATCGCGATAGAAATATTTAATGTGCCAATTCTTGAAAAAGATTAGTGAAACTTCTGTTTGCGTAAATAAATAATAAATAGAGAGCGTTTGACGTCCATTAGTGAGCGTCCAATGCCACAATAAGTGTTAGCCAGCAATAATTGGAAGGGAAAGCAGAAAAAATAAGAGAACTTGAGAGAAAGAGAGAGAAGGAATAGAATGTTAAATAGAAAGAAAAGTAAAATAGGAGGGAGTGAGGTAAATGGTTAGGAAGGAAAGAAGGACTAGGAGGAGAAAAAAAGAAGGACTAGGACTCCTAGAGACGACTATGCTAAAAATGCTACAGTCTCGTTATCCCGTTTATGGTCCACTAATGCTGACGTCATAACTCAGTTGAGTGGCCTTCTCTTCAGGTAGTGTTGTCCAGGCTAATAGCTAAACTATTTTTAGGGGGTACCATAACACTTTTGCAAGAGAAAGTGTAGGGAATAAGAGTCAGATTCATCCACCTAACCATCCTTGACACACAGAATAATCAGTTGGCACAGACGTACGACTGACCTTGGTAATCTTTAACAGCTGGGTGTAATTTTCATTTCTCGCACTAATTTTCAGTGTGTGAGCATTTTGATTTTAAGTGCTACACAATTTGCTTTTTTTATTGCCTTTTGCAAAAACTATGATACGAAAAAACATATTAATTAAGATTGTATAATATTATTATAGAATAATCTAAAGTTAATCGTTGATTTTTAAAAACAATCACTACCTGTGTAATATTAAAAACAGATTAACTAAATTTTTGCCATCCTGATCACAAAATGTAGCACACTCAGATTTGACAAGCACATTGAAAATGTTCTGCAAAAAGCAAACATGATTCGATGCCAACTTGGCCCGTTGTTGGGGAGGAGTTAAATTATCTCCATTGATCATAAGTGTTACTTTACCATACATAATTACTTTACCATACAGTTCTTAGACCTGTTATAACATATGCAGCCCCCATGTAGGCTACATGACAATGGCAAATATTAAGAAACTCCAGATAAATCAAAATAAAATCTTAAGATAGCTGTAAATGCCCCATGGTTTGTGACCAATAGACAGATACATGAGGATTTGGGCGTCCAACATATTTACACCGATATAAAGCAGATCTCTAAGAAATTCTTAGAAGCTGTGCACACGAATCCTCACGATTTCATTACTAACATTTTAAATTATGATCATGATCCTATGAGCAGATTCAAGAGGGGCTAGACCAGGCATGGCCAACTGTTTTTGCCCCCGGGCCGGATTGGAAAAAAAAAATATTTTCACGGGCCGGACGAAATATTAAAATTGAAAAATGTTAAGCAAAACACTTATTTCTTTAAGTAAACAAAATTTTATTATGAAATTTGTTTATGAATAATTGCAAGTAAATCAATACAACAAATTAACATAATAACTAATGCGACGTGTTGGTGCGGTTTGCATCGCTTATTATTTTTTTAATATCTGGTTCTATACTTGTAGTAGCTATTCTTAACACAGCCTCCAAATGTAAATCATTCAATCATCAAACAGATCATATCGAGTACAGATGAGTATAAAAGTTTTAATTCTTTATAACGGAATCTTTTTTAAAAAATATAGAAGTATCGAGAATTCATTCGATTAATTACTAGAAGTTAAATGTTAATATTGAAAAATTGTTCGCGGGCCACATAAATTCATTACGCGGGCCGGATCCGGCCCGCGGGCCGTATGTTGGCCATGCCTGGGCTAGACCATTGATTTATTTCGATCTACTATATTTATCATTGTTTTTCTGCCCCTTGGTGCTCACCTTTTGGTGTTTTTTGTCTTGTCCTTTGCGACTCATGCCATTTATTGGACACCCACAGATGGAGAAAGTCATGGGATCTTTCATCCTGGTACTTCGAAAAATCATAATTATGCTGCATGCTACATATTCATGAAATGAATTATCTTTTTTTAGAACAACTAGGACAAGGTGGAAGCTTTTGCGACCACCTTGGAAAATCAGTTGGATTGTTTTACCTCTGAGCGGCACTTTTTTGCACACCATGGGCTAAATGGCCAGGTCACATGGACCCCGAAGGCTCAGAGAAGGTTGGGGGAGGGGACCCACTGGAACAGCTGTTGGGAGACAGATGGTAGCCTCCCGTCAAGGCCATCCAGCGTGTTCTTTAACGTGCACAGGGTATGGCTCTCCTACACACGGGGCCACGGCTTAACGTCCCATCCGACGGACGGCAGCCTTTCAAAGTCCATCGGTGTCCCCAACTGACCGTGGGCAGGGCGGGGAATTTTGCGGAGATAAATCTCAACGCTGACCCAGCTGGGACTCGAACCTGGGAACTACAGATTACGAGCCTGGCGCGCTACCGACTGAGCCACCCCGCCCCTGGAAAATCAGTCTCAGGACAATAATATCCAGGTGATTTGTCAGATGAAGAAACTTCTGAAATTGTTGAAATTGCACTCGATCACTTCTCTCAGTTGGCGATCTCTAACATTCGCTTTAGAACTCCTACTGAGGTTAACAAAGCAATAAATTTGTCAAAACCCAGAAAGGCTCCTAGCCTTGATGAAATCACGAACACCATGATCAAACAACTTCCGCCTAGAGCCATTGTTTACATCTCTTCTATTTTTAACAGCTTTTTACGTCTTAAACACTTCCCATCGATATAGAAAAGGGCTGTTATTAAAATGAAACATAAACCGAGAAAAAATCTAATTTTTTCCCAGAGTTATCGACTGATCAATTTGCTCCCATGTTGGGGTAAAGTGTTTGAGAAAATTATCTTAAATCTCCTAATATAGCATACTGATCAGAATAACCTAAATCCAGAAGAACAGTTTGGATTTAGGCGGAAGCGATCTACAATTCGCCAACTGCTACGAGTTGTGGAAAGGGTTACCGAATCCTTAAATAACAAGGAGACCGTCGCATCTACTTTTCTTTATGTGGAGAAAGCTTTTGATAAGATCTGTATCGACGGTCTCGTATTTAAAACGATTGAAGCTAACTTCCCTTCGGATATGACCCACGTTTTACAGTCATATTTGAATGAAAGAACATTTTGTGTTAGGATTGGCAACTGCCTTTCCACTAAAAGAAACGGGGCGGGAGTGGCTCAGTCGGTAGCGCGCCAGGCTCGTAATCTGTAGTTCCCAGGTTCGAGTCCCAGCTGGGTCAGCGTTGAGATTTATCTCCGCAAAAATTCCCCGCCCTGCCCACGGTCAGTAGGGGACATCGATGGGCTTGGAAAGGCCGCCGTCCGTCGGATGGGACGTTAAGCCGTGGCCCCGTGTGCGGGAGAGACATACCCTGTGCACGTTAAAGAACACGCTGGATGGCCTTGACGGGCGGCTACCATCTGTCTCCCAACAGCTGTTCCAGTGGGTCCTTTCCCCCAACCTTCTCTGAGCCTTCGGGGTCCATGTGACCTGGCCATTTAGGCCATGGTGTGCAAAAAAGTGCCGCTCAGAGGTAAAACAACCCAACTAAAAGAAACATAGATGCAGAACCACAAAATGCAGTCCCACATTTGATGATGCAGTCCCACAAAGCTCCTTGTTGAGCCCTGCTCTGTTCAACTTCTACTGTTTATGCACGATCTCCCAGATTTCCATCCGGTCATGACGGCACTTTACGCTGATGACATTGCTCTACTCTTTCATCCCTGAGCCCCAGCCTGAAAATCAAAAGGTTGCAGCTTGGGGTGGACAAAGTAGAGCGCTGGTACTCCAATTGGAAAATCAAGATTAGCCCAGATAAGAGTCAGTCAGTGTTCTTCTCCAGAAAAGAGGTTGTTAATCCTGATTCTCCTAAAATTTTTGAAATTAAAACATCCCGGACACCAACAGTGAAACATACTACATAAAAAAACTTAGTTGGAATGCAGTTGGATTGCACATATTAATCATGTGCTCTCAAAGACTCAGATCATCAGGCAATATGATTAGCGACAAAACCCAGATGCTCGGCAATTCAGAGACTGCACCACATCTATCGGGATAATGCCGCATTTTACCACTATCCACCATCGCGGCTGAACAGTACTAAGAAGTAACGTCCAGCCTTTGGCAAAACCTAACTTTAATCTTCGTCCTGGGTCGCCACAAACAAGGATATTGAGAATCCAAGTGTAAACCTGCCCCCCCCCCCCCTGACAGGGAGGAGCTTGAAACTGCCTCCAGAAAAGAAGTTATTTCTACATATATAAGACTCTTCTGCGGCCAATCCTGACATATGCCTCACCAGTGTGGGCAACACTACCAGGCAACACTACCAACACCTGTGTCAGGAGGCTTCAAAGCTTCCAAAATAAAATCCTCTTATCTGTGGTCAATGCTCCATGGTTTGTGAAAAACAAGACCTTTGCACTGATTTGAGTACTGACCACATTTACACTCATATTCAGAAGCTTGCGCAGACCTTTCTTTGAGGCAGTGGGTGATCATCCCTATGATATAATCAGCTCCTTGATCAATTATGATTCCTTGGTTTTAAACCAATTCAAGCGTCCAAAGATTATGGTTGTTTGAAACCCTCTTGTTTTCCTTTTAGTAGTGCTTTTTTAACAAATTTGTTTCGCCCTTGTATCCCCTTTGGGGTTTATCTGTTTTAACTTTTCTTATTGCCAATCAGACACTATATTAGACTTCGAGATATAAGCCTCAGGCTTGGAGCTCCTGAAATTAATTAAAGACATCAGATATCAAACCTTGCCATTCTGGAGGAGAGGGTTGAAAGACTCGAACATATCCAGAGGAAACATTTATTTTTGACTGATGATGATGATTACAAAACGGTAACTCGTTGGCCCGCGGTGACACTGCAACTGCAGGGTCCGGGTTCGAGTCCCGGTATGGCATGACATGGTCTTTTGTTCTGTCATATATGCTGCTATTGTCTCTCTCTCTGAGCGGCACTATTTTGGACATAATGGGCTAAATGGCCACGTCACAAGGATCCCGAAGGCTCAGAGAAGGTTGGGGGAGGAAATCCACTGGACAGCTGTTGGGAGACAGATGGTACCCTTCCTGCGAAGGCCATCCAGTCTGTTATTTAACGTGCACAGAGTATCGTTCTCCCTCACACTGGGCCACATCTTAACATTCCATTCGACGGACGGCGGTTTTTTCTACTATGTTTTATCTACATTGGTGTCTCCTACTGACCCAGGGCAGGGCGGGGAACTCTGCGGAGATAAATCTCAACGCTAGTCCAGCTGGGACTCGAACCTGGAAACTGCAGATTATGGGCCTCGCTATTTCAAATTTCTACCACAAACGGATCATTTGCTACATTCGTTAAAAGTTTCGAGGTTACGACATTTAGTGATCTCTAACGATATAAATTAAAATACTGAAACAGACCAGGAAAATAAGAATTGGTCATTTGACCATAACAATATAAACAAAGCTATTTCTGAAATGAATTGGAATTTAGAAAATTATGGGGACAACTCAATGGATGAATTAAACCTATATAAAGTATTTGAAGACATTTATGATGGAATTTTAGGAAAAAATAGAATATATATGAGGAGAGTTGGAAAGGTAAAAAGAAATCATAGCAAAAATTGGATAACACCGAACTTGATAGAATTAATCGAAGAAAGAGATAAAGCTTGGATTAAATTTAAAAACAATGATAAAAGTGATGCTTATAAAAATAACTATAAAAAATTAAGGAATATGGTTAATATTCAGATTAGAAATCAGAAACAACTTTATTATAGAAATAAACTTATAATGAAAAAAAATGATATGAAGGCTACCTGGCAATTAATATATGAAATATTAGAAGGAAAACAGAAAAAATCATTGGACGATGATTTGACAATATGGCCAAAAAAAATTATCTGTGGAAGAAATAGATACAATGACATTTATAATACACTAATTTTACAGATAAGAAATACAAATCACCAAGACGATATAAATTATGTTCCAACCATGATACAAAGAGTTTTGAAATCTATCTATATACATGAAATCACTGAAAAACAAACTGATGAAATAATTACTTCATTAGACACCAATAAATCACCTGGTTACGATAATGTTTGCATTAAACATATAAAATTTAATAAAGAGACACTACTAAATATTATATAAAAAATTATAAATCAGATTATATTTACTGGGAACATACCTACTGAACTCAAAACAGGTATTTTAAGACCTATTTTTAAAGGTGGTATTAAGGAGGATTTCTCTAACTATAGACCAATAACAATTCTGCCTATTGTTTCGAAAATAATGGAAACATATATTTATAATACTGTTTTTAACTTTTTACTTAAACACAACATAATTAATGAAAATCAGTTTGGCTTTTAAAAAGGAAAAAACACAATTCAACTGATTTCCAAAATTGCAAATAATATTAATAAATCATTGAATAATAGGGAAAAAATTGTAACTATGTTCTTAGATTTAAAGAAAGCCTTCGATACAAAAGATCATAACATTTTACTAAATAAATTGGAAAATTACGGTATTCGCGGTATATTGTTAGATTGGTTTAGAAATTATATATCAGACAGATACACAATTACTAAAATAAAAAACTGCTACAGAAGAAAAGTAATTACACGATGTGGAATTCCCCAAGGCTCAATTTTAGGTCCTTTATTGTTCCTAGTATACATAAATGATTTGTTCAATACAAAATTAAATAGTGCTATTTATCTATATGGACGACATTATTTTAATAAACAGTCAGAAATATTTAAATGATAGCATTTCAGAGGTTCAAACAGATTACAATAATATTATTAGATGGTTAAATCATAATAAAATCTATTTAAATGAGAAAAAACAAAACTGATGATTATTCATTCACCAGGATTTCATGTTCATCAAAACCTCTTTATCAAAAGTCATAAAATAAATTGCAGAAAAAAGGATGCTCCAAATTATGAATCATTATGCAGTTGCCCACTTGTTGAGCAAGTAAATAAAATAAATTACTTAGGATTCATTTTTGATGAATATTTTAGGTGGAATGCCCATATATCCCACATATGTGAAAGCTTGAGAATATCGGCGATAAAAATTCAAAAATTGAAATACGTATTAAATATGGAAACATGTGTACTATTTTATAAAGCAATATGCGAATCTATTTTAAATTATGGAATAATTGTGCATGGAACAACTAACTTAACTAACATAAATAAAATAGAAAAACTGCAGTCTATAATAGCTAAAAATATTATTCCGTTTCATTTGCAAAAGATTTATAAAACTTCTACCGATAGATTGAAATTTTTAAATCTTTTATCCTACAGCAATTTATATAAATATAATGTAATAATTAAAAATTTTTTTGACGAAACTTACAAACTAAAAATTCAACATAATAAAAATACAAGACGTCAAAGCCAAGGTTATTCCAAATTGCCAAATTTTCGAAATAATTATGGGAAACATACCTCCGAATATCAAGTACCACTTATATTTAATGCTATTCCAAGAGAATTACTAAATATAGATTCTTTTAGAAGACTTAAAATGGAATTAAAAAATTATTTGGTATTTTCTAGTTAGCTGATTTTTATGTGTTGTGTTTTGTGGATTTATTTGATGTACACCATTTTTATGGCTGAATGACCTATGTTTAATATATTTTATTCATTTTCCTGCAGGTAAGCTATTTAGCTTTGCGGGTCAAAGTGTAAATGTATTTGTATTCTTTACTCTTATGAATAAAAATTATATTCTAAAAAAAACTACCTAGAGAGTTGATAAATGCAAAATATTATATATCATTAGAACAAATCCAACTTAAAAAAGAATTTTTCAATTATCTCTTAGAGCAAAACAGTTGCGTTATCCACCCACCCTGGGATAAGGGGTCAACTCATTATTGCCAATGGGAACTTCACGATCTTCACATTCTGCCAAAATTTTAACATAAATTCATCGTTTGCAATATTCGTTTAAAGCTTTGAAAATTTCAAAATATTTCCACCGCTAGAGGGCGCAATTTTAGCTTTTGGATGAGTCGCAGAGTACGAATTGTAATATTTCATCAATACCTATTCACCCACCCCCAAAAAAAGTTTTTAATTTATCTCTTAAAAGTTGAATGTTTGCAAACGGACAGATGTCACAATAAACACAATAGTTTGTTTGTTTTTAAACTTGATAAGAACCGAAATTAATTCCCCAGCACAACAAATCTAATAAATTTCTCATTCGTCATGTTTCATTAAGCTGAATGGTACTTTGCTATGTGGGGGCGGGGGGGGGGCTCAGTCGGTAGCGCGCCAGGCTTGTAATCTGTTGTTCCCAGGTTCGAGTCCCAGCTGGGTCAGCGTTGAGATTTATCTCCGCAAAAATCCCCGCCCTGCCCACGGTCAGTAGGGAACACCGATGGAGTTGGAAAGGCCGCCGTCCGTCGGATGGGACGTTAAGCCGTGCCCCCGTGTGCGGGAAAGCCATACCCTGTGCACGTTAAAGAACACGCTGGATGGCCTTGACGGGAGTCTACCATCTGTCTCCCAACAGCTGTTCCAGTGGGTCTCCTCCCCAAACCTTCTCTGAGCCTTCGGGGTCCTTGTGACCTGGCCATTTAGCCCATGGTGTGCAAAAAACTGCCGCTCAGAGGTAAAACAACCCAACGTTAAAGAACACGCTGGATGGCCTTGACGGGAGGCTACCATCTGTCTCCCAACAGCTGTTCCAGTGGGTCCCCTTCCCCAACCTTCTCTGAGCCTTCGGGGTCCATATGACCTGGCCATTTAGCCCATGGTGTGCAAAAAAGTGCCGCTCAGAGGTAAAACAACCCAACAACAACTTTTCTATGTATGCTTTCTAATTATGTTACGATGGAGAAACGGAAATTAGTGCTGTCGGTAACGCGCCTAAAACAGAAGGCTATTTCACTAGGTTAGGGGTTGTCAATGTGGGGTACGCGGTAAAATATTTTTGAGGTAAGCCGTGAGAGCTCAAAAGTCGCTAGATATATGTTATATAAATATACATGTTTTATTTTATTTTCTTTGTTATACTATAACTATAATTTTCTCTATCTATACGAGGGGTACCCCCAGTTACATACACATTTCCAAGGGGTACGCGAAGCATAAAAATTTGGGAACAACTGCACTAGGTTATAACGTAACGTGAGTAGTTTTAAACATTTATAAATTCCTCTTATATATAAATTTCTGTTATTTATTTATACCGGTAAGTTTTAAAATTAATCGTTATAGTAATTTATATTTACAAATATATATTATTTAAAAAAAACTACTTGAATATATAAACGTTGTTTTAATGTTAGTACATACGAATATTTTTTTCTAAATAATGTATATTTATAAATATAAATTAGTATTTCATTTTTAAACTTTCCAGTAGAAATAATAGGAAAAAATATATAAGGAATTTGTATTTTTTTTTCGCTCCACTAATTTCCGACAGCAGGTAACCAACTAGGATGTCAATACTCCTACAGTCTCGTTATCCCGTTTTTGATCCACTAATGCTGACGTCATAACTCAGTGGAGTGGCCTTATCTGCTAGGTGGTGTTGGCCAGGCTCGTAATCTACAGTTCCTAGCTATAAGTTTCGTATGTACAAGCGTTGAGATTTATGTCAGCTAAACCCTACCCTGATGAGAAAGGAGACACCGATGGGTTTGAAAAGACCTCGTCCGTATGATGGGATGCTAAGCCGTGACTCTGTGTGCAGGAGAATTGTACACATTGAATCAAGCTCTTCTCTTTATTAACAGCTGTACAGCGAATCCTCTTCTCTGAACTTTCAGGGTTCTTGAGATTGGACATTTATCCAATGGCAGCAAAAAAGGTGCTGTTTAGAGGTAAAAAAACTGTCATTGGATTTGCCTTCTTTTTTACCATTAAAAAAATTAAAAAAAATACCCCCTGAAGCAGCTGCTTGGCACAGAGGTCTGACAGGAACCTGTCACTTTATATGCCACAGTAGAAGGTCTGAGAGGATGGTAGGACCTCAGCAGAAAAACGACACAAACAGCCATGCCCGGGGAACCCAGGTCCCGTATAATGCCAGTATAATGCCGTAGCCAAGCGCTCTAACCACTCGGCCACGGAACGGTCCACCTAAATCATCTCGATAAAATATCCATTTCAACGTCATTTTCCTTCATTGTGGTAATTTATTCAGATAACTCAACTTAAGAAACAAAAATAGAATAGTTAATTAAGTGATAAAAATTGCAGTTCAATCATCCTACATCCACACTAATAAATACTACTCTTTCTTCAAAGAATAAATTAGAAGATATATATGCTGCTAAAAGGAAGTCTGAATTTTCTTCGATCGTTCGAAGCACGGTAAGAGCCCTCTTCCAGCCAGACGAAAAGCAAGAATTTCTGTCAGAAGAGTTAATTTGATTCGCTCAACTTTCCACGGAGCAATGAAAAGAGAATTGGCCACGTGACGAGGAAACGAGTCGTGGTTAGCATACACAGATCTGTGTTTGTATGCGCTTCTGGAGGAAAAATCGAGGATTTGAAAGGGAGTCAAAAAGAGGGATGAGGAAGAAGAGAAGAGAGTGATGTTTTGAAAGAGAGCGCAATTAAAAGTGAATGAGGTGAAAGGGGAAGAAATAATAAGAGAAGAAAACTAGAGGAGAGCAGAAAGAGAACTTGATAAGTGATAAGTAGAAAGGAGAACAAAAAAAAAGACGAGAACTCGATATAACAAGTGGGAAGTAGAGCAGAAAAGAAGAGATCTTGATAATAAGTGGGTAGAAGAGCAGAAAAGAAGAGAACTTGATAATAAGTGGGTAGAAGAGCAGAAAAGAAGAGAACTTGATAATAAGTGGGTAGAAGAGCAGAAAAGAAGAGAACTTGATAATAAGTGGGTAGAAGAGCAGAAAAGAAGAGAACTTGATAATAAGTGGGTAGAAGAGCAGAAAAGAAGAGAACTTGATAATAAGTGGGTAGAAGAGCAGAAAAGAGAACTTGATAAGCAATAGGTGGAAGGGAAAGTAGAAAAAGAAGAGTACTTAAGAAAGAGAGAGAGAAGGAAAGAAGAAACAGAATTTGGGCGAAAAGTAAAATAGAAGGAAATGAAGTAAATGGTTAGGAAAGAAGGGCTAGGAGGAGAAGGAAGATAGAGAGAAGTATAGGAAAGGAGAGAAGAAGTCAAAAGAATGAAGAAGAGAAACAACTGGAACCAAAAAGGGGAATGTAAAATAGAAGAGAGAAATTTAATAAGCTGTAAGGGGAAAGGGAAGAATAAAGAAGAGGAGCACAAAAGAAAAGAACGAGGAAGAATTCTCTCATTCTTATTCCCACTTTTACTTATTAAGTTGGTTGTTCATCTCCTTTTCCCTCTTATTTTCATTCCTCTCCTTTCTCCTCATTCATTTTCTATTCCACTCTCTTTCGAAACATCAGTTTCCTCCCTTCTTTCCTTATACATTTTTAGTCCCCCCTCTTTCAAATCATTGATTTTTTTTCTCAGATGTGCATACCAGCAGAAATCTTTGTACGCTAATACATGACAAGGACAGTTTGTTTTCTGTTTCTCGAAGAGAAAGGATGAAAATAAAAGATGGAATAGAAATAGACGATAAGCGAAGACCAGAATGGAGGAGATAATAATAATAAAGAGGAAGAGAAGAAGAAATTCCGTATATATTAATAGGCATATCCTAACGGGTGACTCAAAGGGTGGGTGGGCGAACGGACACAGATTTCGGCGAGAATTTTATCACAGGAGAACGAAGGTATCTTTCGCGTCATATCTTGGCGGAATGTTGCTAATTATATAAAAATGGTAAAAAGAAGTAGGAAAAAGGTAAATGACCAAAAAAAGGGAGGGGAAGGAGGGAAGACAAGCAAAGTAGAGTTGAAGGAAAGAAGGAGAGATAAGAAAGGAAAAATCCACCCAAAAGAGTGAAGTAACGAAAAAAAAAAAAAAGCCGGAGAGAAAGGAAGAGAGAAGAGGGAGAGAGAGAGGAGGCGAAGGAAAGAATGAGAGATAAGGAGAAAGAACCAGAACTGATCGAGAAAGCGGGAGGGCAAAGAAGAAGGAAGAAGAGAAGAGAGGAGTGAAGGAAAGGAGGCGAGAGAAGGAGAGAGAAGCAGAACCCATCGAAAAAAGTGGGACAAAAAGTGGAAGGGAAAGAAAGAGGGAAGCAGAGAAGAGAGGAGGTGAAGGAACGAAGGGGAGATGAGGAGAGAGATCCAGAACCCGTCGAAAAAAGTGATCAGTGGAAGAGGAAAGACGAGAAGAGAGGAAGTGAAGGAGAAAGAATGAGGAGAAAGAAGCAAAAGGGGGACAAAAAAGCGAGAGGGAGAGGAAGAGGATGAAAGAGGAGGAGAAGAGGAGATAAGGAGAGAGAAGCAAACCCCATCGGGGAAAAAAGACCTACAACGATATTACCATGACCTATGTTGAGTTAACTACTTTGGACTCGTGAACTGAAAATTAGATAGTCACACAAGGAAGGATAACGGTATTAGCAAATTCAATTGGAAGAAGAGAGAATTTAATTGGACATTTAATTGATCCGCGTTCCCATTTACTTGCACTAATTTTGTTCTCTTTGAACTTCTGGGCTTTCTCTCTTTTTTTTCCAATTCTCATCGTTCCGTATCAGTGGAGAAGAATGCTGTAACATGGCAAACAGACAGAAGATGAAGACAAGAAGTAAGAAAAGATAAAGACGACATTTGCTTCCAATTTTACTAAATTGTTGCAATTCATTTCATTCAAATGAAGTAATAGCTTTCGTATCAACTTCCTTTCATCTTATTTCACCAACATTACGTTCTCAGCTTACTAGTGTGGTTTATTATCGTTAACCGATTACTATCCCTGCGATGTTAAGCCGTGGTCTCGTGTACTAGAGAGCCATACCCTGTTCTCTTTGAACAGGTATGGCTCTCTAGTACACGGGACCACGGCTTAACATCCCAGGTGTAGTAATCGGTTAACGACAATTGTGCACGTTAAAGAACAGGCTGGATGGCCTTGACGGGAGATACCATCTGTGTACCAACAGCTGTCCAGTGAGTCCCCTCCCCCGACCTTCTCTGAGCCCTCGGGGTTCTTTTCACCTGGCCATTTAGCCCCTTGTGTGCAAAATAGCGCCGCTCAGATGTAAAACAACCCAACCCTAATATTTTGATAGGACAATGTACATGATATCATTTCTGTTGAAAATAGCTCTATTCATTCATCTTAAGAAATTCTGCGATTCTGAATATAAACGGTAAACACCTACTCCTCATGGGGCGGGGATGGCTCAGTCGGTAGAGCGCCAGGCTCGTAATCTGCAGTTCCCAGGTTCGAGTCCCAGCTGGGTCAGCGTTGAGATTTATCTCCGCAAAACTCCCTGCCCACGGTCAGTAGGGGACACCGATGGGCTTGGAAAGACCGCCGTCCGTCGGATGGGACGTTAAGCCATGGCCCCGTGTGCGGGAGAGAGCCATACCATGTGCACGTTAAAGAACACGCTGGATGGCCTTGACGGGAGGCTACCATCTGTCTCCCAACAGCTGTTCCAGTGGGTCCCCTCCCCCAACCTTCTCTGAGCCTTCGGGGTCCATGTGACCTGGTTATGTAGCCCATGATGTGCAAAAAAGTGCCGCTCAGAGGTAAAACGACTCAACCTATTCCTCATAAAAACTCTTGTCAACACATGAGATTAACTCTCTACGTCATTCAAGCTCCTTAATCTCCACCCACAACCCTGACTCCCACGTTCTTTTTGCCTACTCCACCAAACTCATCGTGCAGACAGATCGACCAGAAAACGGCGTAAACAGAATACATGATCGCAAAAGTCTATAAAAAGCCTCACTAATCCTTGGAGAACATCGTTAGGGCTGGAATAGATTACCCAATCATTTCAGTCATCATTGCATTCTTTTGTCTCATCTTTTCGTCATTTGCCGAAATCGTGACAAGAACGTTAATTTTGTCAATTTGAAAATGAAACTAAGTCGGCGTCCTCAGAAGAGCATTTTGAACCATCGATTGTCATCCAACAATGCGTTTGTAATGGCAGTCTTTAATTAAGGAAACTGAAAAATCGATATTTATTATTGGAACTAGCCTGACGCTGATGTGGGCACACCGCGTACGAACAAAATGAGGTTTATGTAGCGAACTGTTGTTTTTTGACGCAAATTCTTCGCTAACAGAGGTGTACTGACAGATCCCACAATCCCCGCGATGCGGGGTCCCGTGATTTGGGGAATCCCCCACAAAAAATATACAAAATTTATGGTGAACCGTGATATACAACTATTTAAAGGAATAGCCCGGAATTTTTGTCTACAGCTTTGAACGAATAATAACAGACTATGAATAATCAGCTTTCCCTTATTAGAAATACCGATGGGCTTGGAAAGGCCGCCGTCCGTCGGATGGGACGTTAAGCCGTGGCCCCGTTTGCGGGAGAGCCACACCCTGTGCACGTTAAAGAACACGCTGGATGGCCTTGACGGGAGGCTACCATCTGTCTCCCAACAGCTGTTCCAGTGGGTCCCCTCCCCCAACCTTCTCTGAGCCTTCGGGGTCCATGTGACCTGGCCATTTAGCCCATGGTGTGCAAAAAAGTGCCGCTCAGAGGTAAAACAACCCAACAACCCAACCCTTATTAGAAATTCGTCTCCTTGATTCTTGTTGGCCAGAACTCATTGTTTCAAAGCCTGACCTTCGCAGTAAACGTCGTTAGAATAAGACCGTGATCAGGGCCATGGACTGGCCAGGGTGTCAGCTTGCCCGATGGCAAATGGGCCCTGTGGGCCCCTGATGAAGTGGGCCCCCTTGGCAACCAGTATTTTAGACCCAATCAGCCACTGACCATGACAGTCGTGGGTGATGTCATTTTTTCCGACTGGGTGGACAGCGACAAAGCGAATCCAGTACTGGCTCTGCTGTAGCAAATTGAACCCAAATACTAGGTCTGCTACAAAAAGAAAACTCAGTACTAGCTGTGCTGCAACAAAGGAAAACCAGTACTAGCTCTAATGCAACAAATGGAACCCAGTACTAGCTCTACTGCAACAAAGGATACCCAGTACTAGCTCTGCTTCAACAAAGAAAATCCTTTGCTAGCTCTGCTGCAACAAAGGGAACTCAATACTAGCTCTGCTGCAACAAAGAAAACCCAGTACTAGCTCTGCTGTAACAAAGGGAACCCAGCATTAGCTCTACTGCAACAAAGGGAACACAAATAACTGGGTCTGCTGCAACAAAGGGAACCCAAGTAACTGGGTCTGCTGCAACAAAGGTAACCTAGTACTAGTTCTGCTGCAACAAAGGAAACCCAATTACTAGGTCTGCTGCAACAAAGAAAAAAACAGTACTAGCTGTGCTGCAACAAAGAGAACCCAATACTAGCTGTGCTGCAACAAAGGAAACCCAGTACTAGCTCTGCTGAAACAAAGGGAACCCAATACCAGCTCTGCTGTAACAAAGGAAACCCAGTACTAGCTCTGCTGAAACAAAGGGAACCCAATACCAGCTCTGCTGTAACAAAGGAAACCCAGTACTAGCTCTGCTGCAACAAAGGGAACAAAATACTAGCTCTGCTGTAACAAAGTAGTAACAAAGTAAATCCAGTATTAGTTCTGCTGCAACAAAGGAAACCCAATTACTAGGTCTGCTGCAACAAAGGAAACCCAGTACTAGCTCTGTTGCAACAAAGGGAACCCAATACTAGCTCTGCTGTAACAAAGGAAACCCAGTACTAGCTCTGCTGCAACAAAGGGAACCCAATACTAGCTCTGCTGTAACAAAGGAAACCCAGTACTAGCTCTGTTGCAACAAAGGGAACCCAATACTAGCTCTGCTGTAACAAAGGAAACCCAGTACTAGCTCTGCTGCAACAAAGGGAACCCAATACTAGCTCTGCTGTAACAAAAGTAACCCAGTACTAGCTCTGCTGCAACAAAGGGAACCCAATACTAGCTCTGCTGTAACAAATCTTATTTCACCAACATTTCGTTCTCAGCTTACTAATGTGGTTTATTACCGTTAACCGATTGCTATCCCTGCGATGTTAAGCCGTGGCCCCGTGTACTAGAGAGCCATACCCTGTTCTCTTTGAACAGGTATTGCTCTCTAGTACACGGGACCACGGCTAAACATCCCAGGTGTAGTAATCGGTTAACGACAATTGTGCACGTTAACGAACAGGCTGGATGGCCTTGACGGGAGATACCATCTGTGTACCAACAGCTGTCCAGTGAGTCCCCTCCCCCCAACCTTCTCTGAGCCCTCGGGGTTCTTTTCACTTGGCCATTTAGCCCCTTGTGTGCAAAATAGCGTCGCTCAGATGTAAAACAACCCAACGCTAATATTTTGATAGACAGTGTACATGATATCATTCCTGTTGAAAATAGCTCTATTCATTCATCTTAAGAAATTCTGCGATTCTGAATATAAACAGTAAACACCTACTCTTCATGGGGCGGGGATGGCTCAGTCGGTAGCGCGCCAGGCTCGTAATCTGCAGTTCCCAGGTTCGAGTCCCAGCTGGGTCAGCGTTGAGATTTATCTCCGCAAAACTCCCTGCCCACGGTCAGTAGGGGACACCGATGGCCTTGGAAAGGCCGCCGTCCGTCGGTATGGGACGTTATGCCATGGTTCCGTGTGCGGGAGAGCTATACCATGTGCACGTTAAAGAACACGCTGGATGGCCTTGACGGGAGGCTATCACCTGTCTCCCAACAGCTGTTCCACTGGGTCACCTCCCTCAACGTTCTCTGAGCCTTCGGGGTCCTTGTGACCTGGTTATTTAGCCCATGGTGTGCAAAAAGTGCTGCTCAGAGGTAAAACATCCCAACCCAACCCAATCGACAACAACAGAAACAAAATTTGGCTACTGATTTTACATGTAGAGTTTCTTAGTGCAAATGGAATAAGTTAAGCATGGTTAGGTTGTTTTACTTGCGAGCGGCACTTTTTGCACACAATGGGCTAAATGGCTTGTCAGAGGACACCAAGAGCTCAGAGAAGATTGGAGGAAGGGAACCCACTGAGCAACCCGTAGAAAACAGATGGTAGTCTCCCGTCAAGGCCATCCAACATGTTCTTTACAGTACAAAATATATGGCTTTCCTGCACACAGATCCACGGCTAAAGGTTTCATCGATGGACGGTGCCTTCCTAAGCCCATCGTTGCCACCTTTCTAACCAAGGGCAGGGTGGGAGTTAACGGAAATAAATCTCAATACTGACACGAGTAAGACCTGAATCTGGAAACTGCAGATTACGAGCCTGGTGCGCTAGCGACTGAGCCACTGTCCCTTGCATCGTGGGGCAGGGGTGGCTCAGTCGGGTGCGCGCCAGGCTCGTAATCTGTAGTTCCCAGGTTCGAGTCCCAGCTGGGTCAGCGTTGAGATTTATCTCCGCAAAATTTCCCGCCCTGCCCACGGTCAGTAGGGGACACCGGTGGGCTTGGAAAGGCCGCCGTCCGTCGGATGGGACGTTAAGCCGTGGCCCTGTGTGCGGGAGAGCCATACCCTGTGCACGTTAAAGAACACGCTGGATGGCCTTGACGGGAGGCTACCATCTGTCTCCCAACAGCTATTCCAGTGGGTCCCCTCCCCCAACCTTCTCTGAGCCTTCGGGGTCCTTGTGGCCTGGCCATTTAGCCCATGGTGTGCAAAAAAGTGCCGCTCAGAGGTAAAACAACCCAACAACAACAACAACCCAGCTGGGTCAGCGTTGAGATTTTTCTCCGCAAAATTCTCCACCCTGCCCACGTTCAGTAGGGGACACCGATGGGTTTGGAAAGACCGCCGTCCGTCGGATGGGAGGTTAAGCCGTGGCTCCGTGTGCGGGAGAGCCATACCCTGTGCACGTTAAAGAACACACTGGATGGCCTTTACGGGAGGCTACCATCTGTCTCCCAACAGCTGTTCCAGTGGGTCCCCTCCCTTAACCTTCTCTGAGCCTTCGGGGTCCATGTGACCTGGCCATTTAGCCCCTGGTGTGAAAAAAAGTGCCGCTCTGAGTTAAAACAACCAACCTACACCTCATAAAAACTCTTGTCAACACATGCATCGTACCCAGAGCTGTGTTTATGCTGTAAGTGACATAAGCATCTCATCATCAGTTAGCGTCAATATAGAAAGTAGCTTTTAACATCTAACTTATACCTTATTTGACATATAAAAAGAAAACAAACTGACAATGACAATGAAATATATCAAGTTCGATTTTCTTCAGTTTTTAATTGTCGTGTCCGTTATTTGGGTTGGGTTGTTTTACCTCTGAGCAGCACTTTTTTGCACACCATGGGCTAAATGGCCAGGTCACATGGACCCCGAAGGCTCAGAGAAAGTTGGGGGAGGGGACCCACTGGAACAGCTGTTGGAAGACAGATGGTAGCCTCCCGTCAAGGCCATCCAGCGTGTTCTTTAACGTGCACAGGGTATGGCTCTCCCGCACACGGGGCCACGGCTTAACGTCCCATCCGACGGACGGCGGCCTTTCCAAGCCCATCGGTGTCCCCTACCGACCGTGCGCAGGGCGGGGAATTTGCGTGTCCGTGGGAAGCGCAGCTGTAGGAAAATCAAAAATGGCGGATTACACTGGTGCAGAGAAAGCACAATTGGGTATTTTCGCTTGAAGAAAACACGTCAGGAATGCAATTTCAACGCATTGCATATTACTTAATGGTTATATTACGCATGGCATATTACTTAATGGTGACAATTGTCGGAATCAGCAATTCCTAACTTCTAGATCGCAGGTGATGGCTCCCTCTAGTGGCCTTCTCGTCCCATTTCCTAAACCCATTCGATTTCTTTCTGTGAGATTTCGTCAGAATTGAATTTATCGTCATCCACTGTTAGTGCACAGCGTTAGCAGAATCAATCGATCAATTGGATGACAGAGTTGGGTTGTTTTACCTCTCAGCGGCACTTTTTGCACACAATGGGCTAAATGACCAGGTCATAAGGACCCCGAAGGCTCAGAGAAGGTTGGGAGAGGGGACCCACTGGACAACTGTTAGGAGAAAGATGGTAGCCTCCCGAAAAGGCCATCCAGCGTGTCCTTTAACGCGTGCACAGAGTATGGCTCTCCTGCGCATGGAGCCACGGCTTAAAGTCCCATCCGACGGGCGTCAGACTTTCCAAGCCCGTAAGTGTCCCCTACTGACTGTGGGAGGGCGAGGAGTTTTGCGGAGGTCAATCTCAACGCTGACCCAGATGAGACTCGAACCAGGGAACTGCAGATTACGAGACTGGCATGCTTCCTACTGAGCCACCCCATGGCCACCTCGCCCCTACTGAAGGACAGAATTGCCATCGTTATTGCCCAACTCCTAATCAGCTCCATATAATCAGGGGCTGATCCCAATCACGTTTTTTTCTCTTGGGGTCGGGGGGGGGGGGGTTAGTAAGCATCTTTTAAGCATCGAGCTTATTGGAATTATGCAATTGTTCTCTATAATTCCTTATCTTAAACTTTGAGGGTAGGAATAAATGCTACTTTGGGTGGCAAATCTTAAAACGGAACTCATTACAAGTTATTTTTACTTCTGAGCTGCACTTCTTTGCACACAATGGGTACAGAATGGGGGGCGGTGGTGGCTCAGTCGGTAGCGCGCCAGGCTCGTAATCTGTAGTTCCCAGGTTCGAGTCCCAGCTGGGTCAGCGTTGAGATTTATCTCCGCAAAATTCCCTGCCCTGCCCACGGTCAGTAGGGGACACCGATGGGCTTGGAAAGGCCGCCGTCCGTCGGATGGGACGTTAAGCCGTGGCTCCGTGTGCGGGAGAGCCATACCCTGTGCACGTTAAAGAACACGCTGGATGGCCTTGACGGGAGGCTACCATCTGTCTCCCAACAGCTGTTCCAGTGGGTCCCCTCCCCCAACCTTCTCTGAGCCTTCGGGGTCCATGTGACCTGGTCATTTAGCCCATGGTGTGCAGAAAAGTGCCGCTCAGAGGTAAAACAACCAACAACCCAACGGTACAGAATGGCCAGGTCGCAAAGACCACGAAATTTGAAGGTCGTGTGGGAAAAGAGCATCGGCCAGACAGCTTAAGAGATGAAAGCTTCTCATCAAGGACATCTAGCGATTTCGTTAACGTGCACAGGACATGGCTCTAGTGCATAAGAAAACACGGCTTACGTTCAGTTCGAGGGACGGAGGTGACAGTGTCAATTTTCAACTATCTTCGATCAATATTTAAAGAGTCATTGAAGCGGGACCATTTAACAGAAGACGACACTTTCACATTACCTCCAAATTGAAGAAATCTTCAAAAAACGTCATATAAACTTCAGATATTTATTTTATGTTAGTGAACAAATGTTACAAGAGTTGTGTTTTATTTTTTGAAGTATTTTTTTCCAAGTGTCAAAAGTTGAAGATAAATGCTTCAGCTTCTATTCATTCTTTAAATATTAAACGAATATTGCGGGAAATATATTTAGAAGGATTTGAGTGGTATCTACAATTTATCGCCAATAGTAGTTTTTGCGTAAAAGGTTTATTTTCACTGTTAGGGAGTTTTGAAAATGGCTCTCCATTCACATGACATGAAACATTTTTTCCGGACACTTTTTTCAACATAGTGTATATACTATAGTAGAAGGTCTGTGAGGATGGCAGAACCTCAGCAGAAAAACAACATGGGCATCCATGCCTTACCCTGGGCTCGAATTTAATATTTATAGTTCTATAAATTTATTACACTACACCCTCTTCTGTTAAAATCGCATTATCTGAAACGAGAAACATATTAACTATATCCCAAAAAAATTTAGAAAAGTATGAAAAACTTGCTTTTTTGCTAATATATTATAATATCAAATCTATTGTAGCATAATATATTATACTTGAAAGAATATCTTGCTCACAATGTGATATTTCACAGAAAGGTAATTACAGGAATGTTTGCATTTAGGTATTACAGAGAGATTATCCGACCAAAAAAAAAAGAACCATAAAGTAATAAAAATAGAACCACCAGAACTGAACCCAGGGTTTATAAATAGGAAAGGAGCCGATCGAAAATTGTAAGGACGAAGCGACCAGATCCCAAGAGAAGTTTTACCAAAGACTGAATCCTTCCCGTTTTGCCTATATTAATCGCTTTGCCTTCCCCGGGGAGAATGTTGCATACGTCACACCTGAGAGAGCCATGAGCAAATGGCGCGAGTGCGTGAGGTCGCTTTCTTGCTGAGTCGCCAAGGCGGCTGCATGCGTCGTACTGCACAAATCTTGTGTCTGCAAATGATAATGGCGAACTAAGAGTTGGGTTGGGTTGTTTTACCTCTGAGCGGCACTTTTTTGCACACCATGGGCTAAATGGCCAGGTCACATGGACCCCGAACGCTCAGAGAAGGTTGGAAGAGGGGACCCATTGGAACAGCTGTTGGGAGACAGATGGTAGCCTCCCGTCAAGGCCATCCAGCGTGTTCTTTAACGTTGGGTTGTTTTACCTCTGAGCGGCACTTTTTTGCACACCATGGGCTAAATGGCCAGGTCACATGGACTCCGAAGGCTCAGAGAAGGTTGGAAGAGGGGACCCATTGGAACAGCTGTTGGGAGACAGATGGTAGCCTCCCGTGAAGGCCATCCAGCGTGTTCTTTAACGTTGGGTTGTTTTACCTCTGAGCGGCACTTTTTTGCACACCATGGGCTAAATGGTCAGGTCACATGGACTCCGAAGGCTCAGAGAAGGTTGGGGGAGGGGACCCACTGGAACAGCTGTTTGGAGACAGATGGTAGCCTCCCGTCAAGGCCATCCAGCGTGTTCTTTAACGTTGGGTTGTTTTACCTCTGAGCGGCACTTTTTTGCACACCATGGGCTAAATGGCCAGGTCACATGAACCCCGAAGGCGCAGAGAAGGTTGGGGGAGGGGACCCACTGGAACAGCTGTTGGAAGACAGATGGTAGTCTCCCGTCAAAGCCATCCAGCGTGTTCTTTAACGTGCACAGGGTATGGCTCTCCCGCACACGGAACCACGGATTAACGTCCCATCCGACGGACGGCGGCCTTTCCAAGCCCATCGGTGTCCCCTACTGACCGTGGGCAAAGCGGGGAATTTTGCGGAGATAAATCTCAACGCTGACCCAGCTGGGACTCGAACCTGCGAACTACAGATTACGAGCCTGGCGCGCTACCGACTGAGCCACCCCCGCCCGGCGAACTAAGAGAAGATGAGAAAGTTTTAACTACTTTTAAATGATCGCAACGATAGTGGGAATTAATCTTCTCGGCCATATTTATACATGAAGTTTGGTCTGCGGGTAATTAAGAGATGTTTTAGAAAACATTTATCGTGAGAATCTGGCAATTGCTTCAAAGCAATAATAACAATCGTTAGGTGAGGTTCAGCCGTTGAGATTTATTGAAAATCTGATAGTTCCATATGCGTGTTGATGTATTTGGTGAATGAATATATGGATGATTGTATTTTGCAGGGTAAGATTCAGTTGTATGCCGTTCCCTGTTATATTGACTAGAAAAGTTTGTTTTCGTAGAAAATTTAAGCAAAAATTGATTTAAAATTTATTAATAATTAATATTTATACACCGAAGAGCCAAAACATTATGACCACCTACCCAATATGATGTTCGTCGCCCATGTGCCGCCAAAACAGCTCTTACCCGGCGAAGCATGGATGTTACAAGATTTCTAAAGTTGTCTTGTGGTATCTGATACCAACACGTTACCGGCAGATCCTTGAACTCTTGTAAATTACGTAGTTTAGCCACTGCAGATCAGATATTCTGTTTCAACATAAACTACAGATGCTCTATTGGATTGATATCTGGAGAATTTGGAGGCTAGGGCAATATCTGGAAGTCTTCCTCATGTTCCGCAAACTATTCTCTAACAATCCGGCCAGTGTGGCATGGCGCATTATCCTGCTGAAAGAAGGCACTACAAAGGAATGATGTTTAGGTAGGTGGTAAACATCATAGTTTCCTGGACATGAATGACTGGACCAGGTTCCCCAGCATAACATTGCCAAAAGCATTACACTTCCTCCACTGGCTTGTTTTCGTCCCACGGTGCATCGTGGTGCCAACACTTCCCCAGGTAAACGACGCACACGTACTCGGCCGTCCACATGGTGCAACAGGAAACGAGATTCATCGGACCAGATGACCTTCTTTCAATTATTCAAGGTCCAGTTTTGATTCTTGCGTGCCCATTGTAGACACTTTCGACAGTGAATCGAGGTTCGCATGGGCACTCGGAGTGGCATGATAATGGAGTGGCTGCATACTATCTGAATCTATCAGCACTCGGAGTGGCTGCATAAATATCTGAATAAATATCTGCAGCTACGCAACCCCATTTTCAGCAGGGTTCGATGTACTGTGCGTTTTCACACATTACTCTCGTCACCAGCATTTAAATTACGGGCAAGTTATGCCACAGTATCCCTTCTGTTGGATTGTACCATACGGGATAACCTTCGCTCACCTCTAGCATCGAGGGGCGGGGGTGGCTCAGTCGGTAGCGCGCCAGGCTCGTAATCTGTAGTTCCCAGGTTCGAGTCCCAGCTGGGTCAGCGTTGAGATTTATCTCCGCAAAATTCCCCGCCCTGTCCACGGTCAGTAGGGGACACCGATGGGCTTAGAAAGGCCGCCGTCCGTCGGATGGGACGTTAAGCCGTGGCCCCGTGTGCGGGAGAGCCATACCCTGTGCACGTTAAAGAACACGCTGGATGGCCTTGACGGGAGGCTACCATCTGTCTCCCAACAGCTGTTCCAGTGGGTCCCCTCCCCCAACCTTCTGAGCCTTCGGGGTCCTTGTGACCTGGCCATTTAGCCCATGGTGTGCAAAAAAGTGCCGCTCAGAGGTAAAACAACCCAACCCTCTAGCATCGATGAGCCGTGGTCGGACCACACCTTTTGGCAGTCCATGGTTTTTTCTTCTTCGGACCACTTTTTGAAGGTACTAACCACGACTGCCCTTTAGCACCCCACATACCTTGCCATCTCGGAAATGCTGTGACCCATTACAATTGTCTGGCCATTACAATTTGGCCTTTGTCAAACTCACTTAAGTCCGCTGTCTTTCCTATCTGAAGAAGAAGAATAACACTGATTAACAGAGTTCAGTATCAGATATTATTTATACCGTTTCATGACCTTGAGACGCGCCGTCGTTTGCTTGCAGCTGTTCCTATTTGCATAAAGACCTGCTGGTCATAATGTTTTGGCTCTTCGGTGTATTTGGTTATCTCGATAATAATGATATACCTTAATACGAGATATAGTTTCAATAGCCATTCGTCGTATATTTTAGGGTGTTATCTTATATAGCTATAAAAATTTAGAAAATGTTTTTGCTATATATTTTCTGTTCTGTGCTTAGAAGTCCTATATATTTGACACTAAATGAAAACTGATACATCGTGTCACTAATTTCCAAACGTAACATATAATTATATTATAATATTAATATAAATAACTAATAACATATACCGTATTTCTTCGATTCTAAGGCGCACCTTTTTCCCCATATAAACGTCTCTAAAAACGGGGTGCGTCTTAGAATCGCAGAAAAAGACGCTCAGAAGAATCAGATTCTGATATTGATTCAGAAGGAAATGATGAATAGCATACTTACTAATAAATAACTACTATTGTTGTTAGTAAATTGAATTCTATTATAATAAAATATTTCTTAGATATATTTTAGCAATTTATTTTATTTATTTTTTTTTTATTTTTTCTTAGAATCAAAGATTTTTGTCTGTTGGTGGTGCTGAAATTAAGGTGCGTCTTAGAATAGATGGCGTCTTAGAATCGAAGAAATATGGTAATTATAATATTATATTAATATATATAACTAATAACATATAATTATAATATTTATAATTCTTTAATTGCACTAAATTATTAAACAATTCTTGTAATAATGTGAACCGTTGACAAATTACAAATTAAAAGTTATTTTATTGATATGCTTGTGTTCTTTTTTACGCTCTGTGAATAACGTTTTTGCTTTTTTTTCAAAAAAAAATAATGTATGCATATCATTTGATTTATTTGCGAGCTATTTTATGATATTTATAACTTTTCGAGAATGACTTTGTTAGAGATATAGCATAAAATTAATAGTATCATGAAAAGAATTGATGAAAATATAGAATTAATGATTAAAAATTGCCAGAAAATGTAATTTTTCAAGAAGTGTCCTATATTTTCCTCAAAAGAAAAAAAAAGTATCATAATAGATATAATAAAATTCGTAAGGTACAATTTTACAATTCTTTTTCGCTACTAAGCATTACTTCTAAGAGCTTAGAGCTTCCTTTCCTTAAGGATATTGGAAATACCCCATTGTATGATTTTAAAATTCTGGCCATCCTCATTTGCTATTAATTCTGCTTCATATGAGCTTTGTTTTGATCATCATCATCATCAATCAAAAATATATGTTTCCTCTGAATGTGTTGGAGTCTTCTGACCCTCTCCTCCAGATGGCAAGGTTGGATAATGGTAAGAAGCTGATGACGTTTATGTTACAAAACCTTGATAAAAAATTCTTAAATCCTATGGAAAAGATTCGCATCATTTAAAAATTTGATTGTTTCATTGTAACAACATGCGCTTAGTCAGATCCTCTTGTCCAAGTAAAGTGTGCAGATTTAGTTCAAAGATGTTCTCTTTTTCTAATCATGCTATTAAGCTGTTTCTCTGGATCGAGAAAGCAGTACAATTCAGCAAAACATGAATCACCTTTAGTTTACTTTACACGTCTGACAATTGGGGAAAGAACCTTTCTCATCTTGAAAAGTGAGTCATTCAAGAGTTCCTGTTCTGAGTTTGGTGATGCACACAAAATTTCTTCTTGAAAGGTGCAGATCATTTAGTGGAAGGATCTTTTTTCTGCTAATTGTCGATGATTGATCTTCTTTCAGCGATGACTTGGAAGTGATGTATAAAGTTCTCCTTTAGCTTTTCTTTATTTAATTTAGAAACATATAAATTACCATTTTGCAACTGGAGGTATTTTTCATTGTTAAGGGCCGACTTTGCTAAAAAATCAGCAATTTCATTTCCCTGGACACTTACATGTCCAGGGATCCATTGTAAAGTAATTGTGGATCCTTTTTCAATTATTCGATCGATGGTCTCAAGGATGTTTAGGAAAAGCCCATTATTCTTGGATTGACACGGATCTTCCCGGAGAAAAAACAAAGATGAGCTACCATCTGTAAGTACAACAAAATTAGAATTTGGTTGTTTAAAACACCACTTTAGAGCCATTTCAATTGCAATTAACTAAGTAGTCATAACATCTGAGGCACCTTGCAGACTAATAGCTTCAAAGTGAGATATTTCTGACAGAAAGCCGCTCCGACTCTTTCTGTTAATTTGTTTAAAGATCTGTCAGAGGAAATCTTAATATGATTTTCATATTTTTTGTTCTATGAACTCCTGAACAATAAACCTTTTGAACTGAGCTTTCGAGTTCTTTTTTAGATGTGAAACCTGGAATGGAAACAATGCAATCAAATTGTTGAAAGGTCCAAGGAGGTTTTTCAGAAAGTTTATCTACCTCATTACTTTGTACTGAAATCAAATCAAAGAGGGAATGTCGGTGGATGGAAGTAGTTTCAGCACTGATCTTCTTTCCTGATCCAAAAAGGATCTTATCAGTCACTGGATGATATTCTTGCTTGAAGAGCAATCTTGAGAAGTGTGAAAATAGCACATAAGGCCTTCTGATGGAAAGAGGTGGAATATTAGACTCAGCATTCAGAGAAATTGATGGACAAAGACTTAACTGGCCCAAGCAGATTCTTAGACTTTGGTTTTGAATAGTTTCTAGATTTTTAACTATCTAGTAGGAAATCCCCATATTCCAATCTTGATCTTAAAATTGATCTGTAAAGATATAAAATCTGACGAGGCGATGCTCCATTCTTGCTGGACCCAAAGCATCTTAACATGTTAATAACAGGTTTAAAAGTGTAGATCAGTTGACGAATATAGGAGTTCCATTTGAGTTCAGAGTCCAGTAGGATTCCTAAATAACAATGTTCTTTCACAACCTGCAGGGAACGTTCCTTGTAATTAATAGAAATATCTGGAAATCGTCGATGGCTACAAAAGGGCATGACTACTGTCTTTTCTTCGGATATTTCCAGTCCCCATGAGTCACAATATTTAACATTCTCATTAAAAGCCGATTGTAGCACCGACTGGATTCTGGATATGCTTCTTCCAGTGTACCAAATGACAATATCGTCTGCATAGACAGAAAGACTCACATTCTTTGGTAAAATATCTGGAAAATCGTGTAAAAATAGATTGAAGAGTATTGGACTAAGCACTCCTCTTTGTGGAAGCCATTCTCTAAACGATTAGGAGCAGAAGTTTAATTCTTTAATTTCAAATAATATTTCTGTTAGTTAGCATATGATTCAAGTACGCAAACATGTTTCCTGTAATTTTCAATTTTGAAATTTTATATAGTAGTCCTCTGATCTACACTAAATCATAGGCTTTTTTCAAGTCGAGAAATATTACTACGGTAGTAGTGTTTCTAATGTTCAATACTGCTTTTATATCCGAGACTAAATCAATTATGTTGTCTATGAGCTACGACCTCTCCTGAAACCAGATACTGCATAGTGAAGATAATTATGTGATTCTATAATCCAGTTTAGTCTCCTATTCACCATGTTCTCCAGCAGTTTTCCTAAACAAGAGCTCAGAGCAATAGGTCTGAAAGAAGATAGATCTTTCGCTTGCTTATTTGGCTGCAGAATAGGGACAATATATGTAGTTTTTCAGTCTTTTGGGAATGTGCTTTTAATCCAGAGTTCATTAAAAGATGTTAGCAAAAGTTTAATATGCGATTCAGTAAGATTTTTTAACATCTTATGTTATTCCATCCGGTCCTGGCGAAGTAGATGTTTTACATTTTTTCAATGCAAGAGTAATTTCATTCATACTGAAGGTCATATCAATATATTTAGCAGCATTTGGGTTCAATATTTTATGTTTCTAAAGTTCCCTTTCTACTACAAATTGATTCTGATAAAACTCCGGAGAAAAGAAGGGATTTCCCTGTGAAGCAAAAAACTTTGCAAAATCATTCACAACAGTCTTCAAATTTTTGTCATCATTTAGTATCATGATGCTCCAAAGAGAAGAGGGTGTGACTTGTTTTCCAATCGACTTGATCATTTTCCATATCTTTGCAGTGGGAATAAAGAAATTAATATGAGACAAAAATTGTCCCATTCCTTTCTCTTGGCTTCCTTTATTCGTTAAGGTATTTATATATTATTATATATTATTATATCTTTTTGTAATATATTATATGGTCAAGTCTTCTGGTTTTTCTTGCTCTCCTTTCTGCTCTTCTCCTGAGAGCTATAAGTTCATTAATTTGTTCTATATTATGTTTTAAGTTTTTAGGGTTTTCAATTTCAGTGGAACTATCAAGCTTGGCTTCTTTAATTTTATTGGTTATAGCAGAAACAGTTGGAGAGTCTACAATGCAACTTAGTTCCTGCTTCAGAAGATTTCTGAAATTATCGCAGTTTTTTATTTTAAGGACTGTTTTCGCAGCCTTCAATTCCTAAAATAAAACTGGTAGAAAAAGTTATCGCCATTTGTGAAATATGAAATGCTCGGTTTCAAAGAGAATGAATATCGTCATTTTACGAATTTAGCGCTTTCCACCTATTAAAATTCGAACTAATGTGTTATTCGGATAATGTAAATCAGGCCCATTAAACCCAAACTTAGTGAAGAGTCACTGGCAAAAAAATATTCTTAAACATCTGCAGGAAAAATTATCAGCTTAAAACCGAAAACATGCATTTCTAATGAGTTGGGTTGAGTTGATTTACTTCTCTTTTATACACACAATGGGCAAAATGGACAGGTCATAAGGACACGAAATCCCAGAGGAGGTTGGAGGAAGGGGACCCACTGGACAGCTGTTAGGAGACAGATGGCAGCCTCCTGGCAAGGATATCTAAGCGTGGTCTTTAACGTGCAGAGAATATGCTCTCCCGCACATGGGTTCATGGCTTAACGTTCCATCCTACGGACGGCGGTCTTTTCAAGCCCATCGGTGTCCCCTACTGACCAAGGGTATGGCGAGAGTTTTGCGGAGATAAATATCAATGCTGGTCTAACAGGGACTCGAACCTGGGAACTGCATATTACGAGTCTGGCACACTACTGACTGCCTCCCCTCAAACAGCAGTACACGACGCTGATAATTTGCAGTTCCCAGGTTCCCAGTTTTTTCCCTGTATCCCAGTTTTGCCAATCCTGAGATTTATCTCTCTTAATCCTACCCTGTCCTATTTGAGAAAGGGATACCGATGGACTTGAAAGGCCGTCGCATCTGATGGAACGTTAATCGTTTCCATCTGTCTCCTAACAACTCCCCAATAGATTTCCGTTCCCAACCTTTTCTGAGACCTTTGGGGCCCTTGTGACCTGACCACTCATCCTGTGCGAAAAGAGCCGCTCAGATGCAAAAAAAATCCCCTCATTCCTAGATCCAGTGCTGATCACAACGAATCTTGTAAATTAATAAAACGTCGCAAAGAGTATTTCAGAATATAAAAATACCTTTTCATAGAAACTTTTAGCAAAAGTGAAAACATTAAAAATACTGCTTTGTTAATTTCCTCTTGAGAAAATTGAATCAGCTCCTGTACCCAAAATCTTGCTTCGCTAACGATCAAAAAGCACAAAAATCTCTAGTAATTGTTTATTAATCTCGCTGAGAAGCATGATAGCTACCCTCTTTTTTCTCTCTCTGCCTTTCTAGTTGTCTTACCCGCAACCGTAACTACCACCTGCTACAGCAATGGCTTCGAAGATGGAGGCCACAAAAGAGCTTTTGTCTGCACAGCCAAACAATGAAACTGCTTGCACGCGCAGCGCCAGCAAATCACAATAGAGGGCTTTCGAGCGCCCGCGCGCGAGCCTTGACTAAAATAGAAGGACGTCGCCTTATCGATCGCTGCAATTTGGCTCTCAGGAAATAAAATGCGCCATCTTCAGTTTAGTTTTGGTTACACGAATCTACTTTGCGTTCCTGTGTAGCTAATTTGCGCTCCTCGTTTGCTATCGTTTAATTGGAAATACAAGTTGTGTTCAAATTACGAGGTTTATAAAGTTTTCTTCAATTTTTCTGGAGTAAACAAATTAAATCTGCGTGGTATAAAGTTTAGTGGAAGCTTTTCGGTCCTTCAATACTTGGTACAGATAATTTCACTTAGCTGTTTTCAAAAATGCGCAGAACCCGATTAAAAAATTCTTTTACCTTTCTTGATCACTATAAATTTGGTGCATGAACAATTACTACGGTGACCATTCGTCCTGTATTTTAATGGACAGTCCTATATTTTAGGACATTGTCCAATATATTTATAAAATTTTCAGAAAGTCGTTTTTGTCCTGTATATTTTGTTCTGTCCTTTAAATGTTCTTATATATTTGATATCAAATAAAAATCGTTCCGCCTTGCCACTATTTTGATAAAAATTTCTGATTATTGTTGATGTGATTGGGGAATTAATAACGCATAATTATAATATTTATAAATCAGAATTATATAGGTTTATTAAATTATTAAAAATTCTTGTAATAGTGTGAACCTTTGACTAACTGAAAGTTATTTCGTTGATAGGTTTATTCCTTTTTGAAGTTTTCGATTTTTTTATTTTATTTTAGAGCTTTTTAGGATATTTATTTCTTCCCGAGGATGACTTTGCTATTCACAGAATAAAATTTATAGTATCATGAAAAAAAAAATTGACGAACAAATAGTGTTAATGGAAAAAAGTGCCAAAAAATATTTAAATAAGGGCCATATATATATATTTTTTTTTCATAGCCGTCCCGTGGCCGAGTGGTTAGCGCGCTTGGCTACTGATCTAAGGGACCTGGGTTCGAGCCCCGGGTAAGGCATGGATGTCTGTGTCGTTTTCCTGCTGAGGTCCTGCCATCCTCTCAGATCTCCTACTGTGGCATATAAACTGACAGGCTCCTGTTAGACCTCTGTGGCAAGCAGCTGCTTGAGGAGGTATTTTTTTATATTTTTCTCGAAGAGAAATGGTCACCTTACAATTACCCGCAATAATAACGAATAATAATAATAATTTTTTTTTGTTATGACAGGGAGAGAAAGATTTAACCGATGTAATATTTACCAACTGAGTCACTCCCCGCCCCCATGTGGTGGAGCCCTAAGCTTTCATTACCTTCAAATTTTTTTCATTTCTCTGCTTCTTTCTACCTTTTATTGGAATCGTTTTTTAAAATTTTAAACATTTTCCTCCTTAAAAATGCCCTCTTTGAAGATATGCCCACCGCCCCACCCCCTGCCATGGCAGGGTTGGTCATTATGTTTATACGGCCACGAAATTTTGAAATCATTTTGTCCTCTGTCTGCCTATCGGTCTGTAAACATTCTACCTTTCTGCTTCAAGAGACAAATTAAAAATTCTTTTCGATTAGATAATTACGAAAAAAATTAATGCATCGCAATTCCTGAAATCTTCCAATAATTTCTGAAAAATACGTATAATATATGTGGTTAACAGTTTTTCCTTCTCCGGTCACAGTTGCTAGTAGCGTTCTCAAGACATGACCAAAACTACTTAAACACACTAGACAATGCACTAATGGAACTAAATTTTTTAATTAAATATTAATTTTAAAATTTTACTGGTAACTTCTTATTTTCAAAAATTTAATAATTAATTTAAAATATTTATAAATATTCTAGTAAACTATTTTCTTTTATCTGTTTAAAAATAAATGTCTTGTAGTTAAGTATTTGACAAAATATGTCACTTAAAGTTTTAAGCATATTTAATTTCCTTCCATTTGTTAATGGCCGTCCAGGCCCAGTATATCTAGATGGCTATAGTATGGTCCGCTTGCTCCCGTTTCCTAGATCCGGCCCTATTGCTGATCAATGGATTTGAATTGACAGTAGGATTTTGCTCCTTTCCCAGAATTTGGAAAAATAGGGTGTATTAAATATTTTTTTTCAAGAAAAAAAAAATTATTTCAAAATTAGACAAATGGGTGTGCTCTCTGTAATGTGTCCACTGATATACAGAATTTTGAAATTGAATGTTTTCTAACACTACAGTATTTTAATAAAAATAAAGTTTTATGTTCTGTTGATTAATGAGTAGAAATGTTATTGGCATGTATTTTTAACGGTTATTTTTCTGAGGATTTTTCGAAAAAAAAAGAGACAAATGCAGTAAACACCAAAGATGTGCTTCATATTTCTTTGTAAATTTCTCATACTGGCTGCTGGTTCTTCTCCAGCTCAAAATACATTTTTAAATCGTCTCTCTCTATATATACACACGTGAGCCTCGCATATCCACGATAATAACCTGATTGCCTCAGGAAACACGAAAAGCCCGAAATAAGACGAAGTAATGGAGTCGAAACTAGACGACGTATCTTACAACCCTTCATCAATGAATCTCGGATGCTGCTCAAAGGCAAGTTCTCTTGCTGAAATAGATTTTATCGAACGACACTCGGTGAACAAGGACGAAGAAAGAGGAAAAAAATTTGTTTCTGTCTAGCACCCCCCCCCTCCCATCCCCTCCGCAACTGGCTGATACCCCTCCAGATGTGATTGAATGATTCTTTATTCGCTTCCTTCCCCTTTTGTACAGAAATATCCGCAGGATGGAATATTGGCAGCTTCTATATGAAGGGGCGATTTTTAATGATTCCCGATGAACTTGTAAGAGTGGGCGAAGGATCACGAAAGGGCAGGACTGAGGTGGGTGTGGAATTGAAAGTATATTACTCGTATATGAGCTAATAGACTGATGAGCGAATGTTAAGAGGGAGGAGAATGGGTTGGGTTGGGTTGTTTTACCTCTGAGCGGCAATTTTCTGCACACCATGGGCTAAATGGCCAGGTCACATAGACCCCAAAGGCTCAGAGAAGGTTGGGGGAGGGGACCCACTGGAACAGCTGTTGCGAGACAGATGGTGTAGCCTCCCGTCAAGGCCATCCAGCGTGTTCTTTAACGTGCACAGGGTATGGCTCTCCCGCACAAGGGGCCACGACTTAACATCCCATCCGACGGACGGCAGACTTTCCAAGCCCATTGGTGTCCCCTACTGACCGTGGGCAGGGCGGAGAGGAGTATGGGAAAGGGTGTTGCAGTTTAAGACTAATTAATAAACAATTGAGTATAGAGAGTGTTTCATAATATTTGTTACTAAGCAACTTTTTATTATCAAAATGCATAAAGTTTTTGACTGATTACTAATCAATAATATTTTATGATTCAATGGCTGTAAATAATTGTACAGCCATTGAACAAACGGAGAAAAGGGAAGAAATTAGTATGCATAAAAATTTAAGCCATTTAATTAGTCTAAAATTTAAATGATACCAATTTACTCTAAACTATATAAAATATTAATTTATTCATTGCGAAAAGAAATAAATACTCTCTCAAGCAGCTGCTTGCCAGCGAGGTCTAACAGGAACCTGTCAGTTTAATATGCCATAGAGAATACCTGTGAGGAGGGCGAGACCTCAACACAAACATCTATGCCTAACCCGGGGCTCGAACCCAGGTCCCTTTGAAACGTAGCCAAGAGAACTAAGCACACTCACATCACTAAATTAAAATATTTATGAATATTTTCGAGCCTCGGGTAAGGCATGGATGTATGTGTCGTTTTTCTGCTGAGTTCCTACCATCCTCACAGACCTTCTACTATGGCGTATAAACTGACAGGCTCCTGTCAGACCTCTATGGCAAGCAGCTGCTTGAAGGAGTATTTATTGATTTATTATTTATTTTTAAATCGATTTTCAGTTTTCTAAAACCAATTTCTACCAGTTTAATTTTAAGAACCAAAAACGAAAATAAATTTTTTTTTGTTATTGTATGCCCAACCTGGTATCATATATTATTTGGTAAAGTGGCATCCCTTACCACAAATTCATTTCATCTTAGGGCTCAAAGTGGTTTTACCAAATTTCATATAAAGGTTCAAAAAGAAAAAGATTTTCACGTGCTCGCACATAACATTAAAGCATTCATAATTAAAAATGCTAATCACTATATATCACTATATATATACTAATAAATGTTATACTGCATTGGAAATCCAGTCTCCCTCCGCCTCTAGATTTAATTTTTCTAGACCCTGGCCTGCACACACACATATTTGAAATTACGCTATTAATGTTTATTTATTTTCAAAAATATTTGAAACACCTTTCATTTAGAAAAATAACAAAAAATATTTCTGATGTAAACTTTATACTGCATTTGAAAATTGTTCAGCTGAAGCACTTGTTTCCCCTAAAAGTAGAGTTTTTCTTTCTTTCTTTTTTTTACAAATTCATTACTCATTAATTTATTTTTAAAATGAAAATATTAATATTATAATATTAATATTATATATAAATATTCCTGCGGCTTATGAAAAATGTAGTTTTTTCCTTATGGATCTTCAACAAGTTGGGTTGGATGGGTAGCTGGAATTATACAGTCAAACTCAGCGGCAGACTGCTTGAGAAAAAGGAAAAAAGAATATAAAATAGCCATAACTTTTTTTACTGACAAATGTTTAACATATTTTGTTTTATTAACAAATATTTGATTAATAAAGAAAATTCTATTACCTACCAGTATTATTTTTATCAATATTAATATATCTATTCTAATTTAATAACTTTGTTTTCTGATCTTAAACTCTGCAATGCCAACACCACCTAGAGGAGAAGGCCCTACCAGTCGGTGAAGCGATTCTGATGACGTCAATTTTAGTCGACCCGTAGCTAGTAGCGTCGCCTCCATCTTGCCTTTGTTAGTGTTTAGCTAGTTCGGCAAAACGTATGATTTAGTGTGGTTTGTTATTACGTTCATTGATTTTTTTTAGCGAAATGCCATCGCGCTGCTGCTTTCCTCAGTGCAGGAGCAATTACGATGGGGAACAAATATTCTCAGTTTTTAAGAAGATATCGATCTTATCAGAAGATATCGATTTGCGACAGAAATGGCAAGTTCAGAAAGTTCAATACCAAGGCAAAACTTCTGTCCAACGAAAGCATCCAAGGTAAGAAGAATTTTATTCTGTATTAATATCTGTTGTCATACTTATGAACTTCTAAAGTAAAAATTATCGTTTTAACTATTGTATGTTACGTTTATATAATATACATATATAATATCATTGATCTGTTATGGATTAATTTGACGTTATTTTTATTAAGTAAGAAACCTAATATGCTGGAATAAAAAATGTCGAATGTACATATGCTAAAATGCTTAAATAGAAAAGAATATTTCACAGTGACCAGACTTTTTATTTAATAGATTACAGTAGTAAGTTAAGAAATTGGTACTTTTGTTGGGATAGTTTCAGGGTCTAATGTTATATCACTATATTTATATATCCATAGAGTTCAAATATATCTCGTATAAGTTAATACGATAATACTGTTAAACTTGAAATACATATATAAGCCAAATGCAAGATCATGGGAAAACCTACTTTTAAATATAAAATCTCTGCATAAGTATTAGAAATTATTTTGGTGCTATTACTAGTATACTTGGATACAAATTGGACCCATGTTCAAAGCCTAGAGATGGCTTTGTGAATATGTATTATTTTCCTGCTGAAGTTTTGCCTACCTCACACATCAGCTATTTTTTTTAATAAAAGCAGGACAGGTAATGGTAAAAGTTCATTGTAGAAACTGTCGACAACAGTAAACTTCCTGACCAATCAATTCCTAATAACTTTCAGCATTAAATTATTCTGCATAATTATATCTCTGAAATCAGGTCAAGTTATAGTGATATTAAAGAATGGGTTGGCTACATCTAGCGTACATATGGATTAATAAATGAAAGGATATTTTGAAAAAGGATTTAATAGCAAAGTTATAGAATTTTTTACTTTCAAAGGAGTAATTAAAAGTGCATATATTTCCAATCACTCTCATTGTAAAATGAGATAAGTCAGGTATATTATAATAAAGGTATAACAGGCTACTGTCATATCTTTATTGCATGTGACTGCAGATTTTGTTTTAATTTTGTTACAAATGTATTCTATAATCATATTAGAGAATATTTGAGGGGATATCTGTCATTTCATCTATTATGTGAATATAAATATGTTAAACACCACAAATGCATACAATATTGTTTTCTAGTTAACTTCAAAGTTTATCCTCTGTACTGACCACTGGTTTGTATTTTACAACTGAAGAAATCCAAAAATTATCACAAAAATTTGAGGTTTTTTGATTTTACTGATATGTAATGGTAAAAGTTTATTGTAGAAACTGTCGACAACAGTAAACTTCCTGACCAATCAATTCCTAATACCTTTCAGCATTAGTATAATACCAGGTGCTGTCTATATAAACAAATTTATGCCTAATAAACTGAAAATTACAGTAAGAGGAAATTGTCTGAAACAATAAACTTATTACTGGAGTTGTTTTCAGGCTCAATTCCTGGACTGGAATATTTCAAACCTTTAAACTTTCATTCATAAGAGTGTTGTTTTAAATGATTTTCAGCTCAGTATGATTTTTCGCATTTTATTTTACATTATCACCTTATAGTGGCATTACCAAAAGCACTTTATGGTTAGTACTAGCAGTGGAATGCTATTAGATGGTTAGCATTAGCTTTCAAGGTGAACTATATATGATAAAAGAAGTGCTAGAAATATTGAGAAAAACCAGCTTACTGGTAGAATAGGTGCATTCCTTGGGAGAATTCATTCTTTTAACCATGGATTTTTATTGAAATCTTAGAAAATACACTGATTATAGAATTGTTTTGAATACAATTATAGCTTTTACTTTCAAAGGTAAAAAGTCTTCAGTTTTGAATAAAATTTTTTAGTGTATGGTGAACAGTATTCCTGGTGTTTGGATTTTTGTTTTAATGTTTATCATTCATCAGAGGTTTTTTTTGTACATATTCTCAATATTTTTTTGCATACATAGGTGTGTGAACTCCACTTTGCACCATCTGATGTTGAAAGAGAAACCAGCATGTTTGACATGAAAACTGGGAGAAAGTTTTCTGACCTCTAAAGTATCCATATACTGATGGAGAAGTACTGTTCAACTATTTTTAAAGCATCCACAAATACACTTTAAAAAAATATTACGCCCAAAACTGAAATCATTGCTGACCACTACCTCAGTCAGAGTTTGAAGTAACAGAAAGTTTACCTTTTATGACAGTGCATAGTTACTAATCATTATGACACTTTAGGAGAAATAACCTTTGATTGTTTATGAAATAGGAATAAAAATCACTGCACCATATATTTTATAGTATATTTAATGAGTATTGTTTTTTTTTGACTCAACTGTTAGTACTTGGCAAAAAACTTAGTATGAAAAAACTTATTTTATTTCACAAAGAAAGCATATCCTCCTTTTATAACACTGGCATCGAGTAACCCTACGTCTGGTGGTTATGTGTTTGGATCTCACCTGGCTCAAGGTAATTTTTCCACTATACTCATTATCATCATAATACTTAAGGAGTCTGATAGTGATTAAATGTTAGTAAATCAATGAGGTACTGCGGATAAATTTGCGTATGTTACTTTCACTTTGAGAAAATTATATTAAGATTTTTATACAATTTGATATTGTGTTAAAGTCAAAATGCTGATTGTCTAATTTCACACCTTAAAAATTACTCTTATGAGATTTAATATATTTCAAAAATTTATGTTTGGTAATCTCAATCATGTTACAAATTTGATATCAGTAGTTGATATTTTTAAGTAAATATTTTATTGAGTCCAGAATCCAATGTCTTAATTTCACTCAATGCAGATAATTTATTTTAAACTGTTAAATAAAGATAATTAAATAAAGAAATTATTAATCTTCATTCATCTTTAATATCTGGAAAACAAGTTCCACAGTCTTTGAGCCAGTAATTGAACATGGATCTTCTATAAAGCATGCTGTTTGATTTTTCTTATTACACGAGTCTTTGGATTGTCCATCTGCTCGTGTACTTGGTTAGTCTGCAAGTACCTGAAAGTACCTAATGTTAAAAAGTAGGTTAAGAAATATCAAATTTGGAGGGAGGTAAAAATAGCTGGTTGTCATTTTCATCAGTTAGCATGAAGCTTTTTGGAAAGTAATGATACACTGTAATGGAAAAGTCTCCACAACATCATAGACCCACCTTCAAATAATTATAGCCCAATAAATACAATGGTGGAAAACCCTTTGGAATGGTGTGCTATTGTTTCAACCATTGTTTTTTAGACACAAAAACTGGTTAACTTTATTGTCAAATGTTTTGCAATATTTTAGTGGAAATTTTATTGCATGCAAGCTGCAATAGCTATTTTCAGTTCCTTTAACTATATTTTGCTACTGTACAGGGTCTACTAGATTTATTTCATTTTTATTTTACTGATTTCATGTCTTCTGTGGCTAAATCTATGATCAAAGGGAATCTCTACCTGCACTTGTCAGTAGGTTTTTTTCTCAATATTGTGTTTAGTGTTACTTTTGAGTGATCTTTTGCCAATTCCACAACATTTTCACTTCCCACTAAACTCTTATGGCTGGACCCCTGAAGATAAATTATATTTTTGGTTGTCTTTATATTTTTTTTATCAATGTATCAAATACTTGGGGTGGATGCTTTTGTTTGGACAGCTATTCAGTATGGATGCAGTATGTGACAGTATATGGTTTTCTTTCCAATCCATTTCATTGCTTCTGTTATACATGCATTTAGTGGGGTATGAAATTTATAATTTTCTGTTGGAACATATACCACCAGTTTCTGGATGAAATGATCAACTGATTATTAAATCAGTTGATCATCATTGATCATCAGTTGATCAGTTTTCATTAAACTGCAAATAGAATTTTCTGAATATTATTTTTCCTTCCTTACTTTAAATTGAGAACATTATAAGCAGAAAACTTAAGTGTCAATCTTTGGTTTTTGTAAAAGCCATGGGAGATTTAGGAAGTTAATTTATTCCTTGATTTTCTTTAATATATATGCATATCTTGTGGCTTCTTCTGCCTTGCAAATGTAGGATTTTTTAAATTTCTAATAGTGATTGCCAATGGGTGTTTGATATGCCTATGAACTAGCCTGGTCAACAGATCAATAAGGTTTTCTGTATCATTGGGGGATGTCAGTTTCTGCTTGGAGGGAGATGATTGACTATGTTATTAGAAACCTTGTACTGGTTCTGATACGTATTTTCTTCTTCCAAGTTCTTTGTTAATAATTGGTTTCACACTGATAGTGAGTTCAGGTAATATTAAAATTTTAGTGTAAGGATATATGTTTATAAAGGAAATATACCCTGTTGCTCTTAGCATTTGAAAGCATCTTCACCAGATATGGCAGTTAAGATATGCATAATAGTTAATGACTTAAATTTAAAAAACTCTGCAGAAGGTCAAGATTAGAATAATGTTTTTATTTAATATGTTTCCAGGCATGTTAAGTATATGCTCTTTACAAAATAGCAAAATATTTTTTTCTGTTCTGTATATTTTTGACCCCATACAAATTTAAAGTTATTTTGTCGACTTGCCTTTGGGAAGGAATCCTATTAAGAACCTACTGGTGTAGTTTATTTTTGCCACTTCATCAACCTTTATGTAAATGACATCTAGATATTTTTTTTAATTCTTCAATTTGATTTGCACATTTGGAGTATACTGAATCATTTGAAACAGCTTGACCTCTATAAAAATATAAGAAAATTTTAGATGCTAATTCTATCTATTCAATGTTAGTAAAATGTTCAATAGTTGATATATATTGCTTGTAGTACTTTATTTTTACTTAATTCAAGTTTTGCAATGTCATTAAATCTGAGTTGCTGATGATGCTACAATTCTACTAATTATATATATAGCTGCAAATTTTACAAGTTAAACTTTTCTTATTACATGTATGTACAAATATATTATCATAAATATTTTCAATTCTGTGTTATAAAAGTCTGTGTTTGCTGCCATGAAACTACCCCATATACCCTCTGTTAATTATGACCACCTAATCCCATGTTATGTCAATGGAAAGATAATTTCAAAGCTCTGTAATTTCTAAAATAAACATTTCATGGGAAAAGATGACTGAATATATATAAGTTAAAAATCTATCTTAATTTTCTATATTCCAATAATATTCATTTAGTATTTAAAGAGGCTTCGCTTGGTTACTAACCTGGGTTCGAGCCCTAGGTAAGGCATGGTTGTTCGTGTTGTTTCTCTGCCGGGTTTCCGCCATCCTCACAGACCTACTATGGCATATAAACTTACATGCTCATGTCAGACCACTTTTGTAAGCAGCTGTTTGAAGGGGTATTTTATTATATATCAACATCTTAAACAGTAATGCGCATTCTGCAGAGTTGGTGAAAATTTAAATAATTGTTACATTTTCTGCTAAAACTATGCTAATAAAATTTAATATGGGATACTGTTTTGAGATTAACTTATTTCAACTACTTCCCAGATCAATATTTTAAAACAGCCATTGTTCATATTAAATATCCCAGTTTTCATAATTCTTTGATTTTTAATGAACATAGATTTAGATAAATTTGATTGAGATCTTTAATTGATCTTCATTTCATTTTTTTTTCATAAAAGCTCATTTTAAAAGTTACAAAGGTTTGAAATTAGCTTTCCATTGACATAACATGGAATTAGGTTTCATAATTACTGAGTGTATATGGATATTTCAATGTGACCTTTACATTGTATAATACTCATTGTATTTTATATTTCTGTTGTATTTTGAATCTGTCCAAACCTTTTGACCACATGTATTTAGATGTTGCTTTCGTGTTTCTTCAGAATTTTTTTTTCTATTATTAAAGTTTATTATGATAACAAAAAGGATAAAAATTTCTATGTTATGTGAAGAAATTAGTTTTAATATGCATTAGGGTGAAAAAGTTTGGGAAAGCAATTTTTCTTTTCTTTTTATTTAAAAGTCATAGTTGTCCTAGAAACAGTTTTTATTAATGTGATGCATTTTAAAAACAGCTTTCATTATTAAACTATTTTTAAAAAAAAGAGTTCAACTGGGATGAAGGGAATATCATAAATTTTCCTTTACAATTTAAATAGTATTGCACAATATTAAGTTCCTTCATATTGCTTAAAAATTCTCCCATATGATTGGTGAATTTTCCTGTTTTAATTGCACAATTTTCTTAAAAATAAAGTAAACAATGAAATATTTGTTTCATTGTAATGTGTATCCTATATATATATTCGTTTTCTCATATTGTAAATAAAAGTATTTTTTTAATGTGGAATTTGTTGGTTGTTTTTCTTAAAATATGCAATATTGAAACATACTGTTTTCATTAAATAATGTTTTAGACCTCATATATATATATACATATTTGTGAAAAAAAAATAGATATCTGTGGTATTTTGTAACAAGTAGTTTTTTTCTAAATATATTTCGCTCTTCTAGAATCCTTTAAGAGTGAAAATTTAGTACTTGTTCAATACATTAATCGATCGTTTGCAAAATTCGTTAAAAGTTTTGAAATTTCCGAACATTTAAAGAGTGTTATTATCTAAATAATAATTTAAAGCTATCTGTATAATCGGAAACGGTAATTAATGGTTTACAATACTAGTCAAAGCAAAAAAAAAGTTATCTCTAAAAAAAAAATTAGAAAAATGTGGGATTTTTTTTTAATTATATGAAAACAAATTATTTTAATGATTTATTAGTGAATATTCAAAATCTAAATGGGAAGTTCTATTAACAAGGATAAGCTATCTCTCAATCTATTCTGCCGGCAGTCCGGTCTAGTAATGCTGACGTCACAAATCAGTGGTACGGCCTTCTCCTCTAGGTGGTGGAAATGCGCACTTCTAATGAAAATGGAATCATTACATTTTTCACTTTCAGTTTTCAGTTCTCTTTAGATTTTGCAAACGAAACAATTTCCATTATCGCAAATAAGTCTCACTTGCTGGCGCCACCATTTCCTTTTATTAACCAAAGTAATACTCTTCTTGCTAATGACGACCACTCTTCACAATTAGTGCTCATATTATCATTAAGTTTCTCTTTGTGGATGTGCCTACATTGCGATGCCATGTGATTTTACAATTAGTAAATAATACTACTTCAGAGCAGCAGTTTAAATTTTTTTTTTAATTTGGATTCTGGGACTTGAGCCAATTTTTTCGCTTTATGTTCCAATAGAGAGAACACAGAATTTTATAACATGTCCATAATTGAACATTTTTTGATAGTGAGGGACAATCATAACAATAGGACAAAACAAACGATCATTCTTATCCATACCAGTAATCGAACCCAGACTTCGTTGTATGTCACCTAGAGACAACACGATATCATTGTGCAACCAAAGCAACGAAGTAATTTTGTTTCAAATATCAATATAAAATTACTGTTTTAAAATTATACAGGTAGCTATTTTTTTAAAATGCCAGCAGTTAATTTTATCGTATTCTTTTATAATATTAATAAATAAATTTTTCTATTTTATATTTTTTTCAAAAGGCAAATAATAGTAAGATAGAAAACCGCAAAATGTCCACACATTTTGAAAATTAGTGAAAAATTAATTTTCATTGGGCGTCTTCTGAAGGTGGCGCTGCAAGCAATGATGGTGAGAGTTTTGTGAGAGAAACGATGCCGTGTGTCTTACGGAATTTCTGTACTCAGGATTTTTATCATCATTGCAACCCACGCCACTATCTGTTAATGGGCGTACATAAAGCATTACAATGTATGTGATAAAGGTACGCAGAAATGACTTGTCCGTACGTTTCCATTCTTCTCAATTAGGTCTCTAATGAAGCATCTTTCTTAGTCTTCTTCCTAGCATTTGTTTCAAAGGTCAAACAACTCAACGTATGCCGAAAATTTCGCGTTTTCACCCATAATGAAGTGGGAAAACGATCCCTTGAAACAGACTACTTAACGAACTAATCCTTTAAACAGATACTGTTGCTGTAACTGGGGAAGAAGAGAGAGAGTACCAAGTAGGGATGATCTGGTGTGATGCCAAGCATCCTCCTCACAAGGAACAGTTTCCAAGTTCTGTTCTATTTCAGTCCCCTGCAGGCAGCTGCCTCTTTCTTTGAAGCTCCGACACGTGGATATTCTGTCGCTTCTTTGTGTCGGTTTAAAAGGAAGCTTTATCTGCAAAAATTTCACTCGGTATTTCGAGGCAAAATTTTCCAATTTTTTTTCCTCTACAGGCCATTTCACCCACTTATGACGTCAGCATTAGTAGACCTTTTTTTATCTCGAGTAGCTATAATCTCCGATGCAAAAAAATTCTTATGTAGCCAGAAAAAAAACACAAATTTCTTATACATCTATTTTTGTTATTTCTACTGGTAAGTTTTAAAATCAAACTGTATGCTAATATATATTTACAAATATTGATGATTTCGTCATCATTCAGTGTTTCATTTTCCAACTGTTCCAACTATTTCTCAATGTCATCTTCTTCAAGTGTGTCACATACAGGCAGCAGTTTAAAGTCATTAAGCAGCGAAATATTGTCATTATCTGTCATATCTTCGGCAGGCGCAGGCTCATTCGATACTTTCGTGTTTGTCGTCTTTGATGCTTTCTGCACAGTTTTCAACTTCGGGCCAAAGTTTTCTCCATGACTTCACAAACACTGTACGAGGCATTTCTTCAAAAGCTCTTGCCAACGTTTAGATCACATCCTTGATATTTATTGTTTTCAAACATTTAAAAGTCCTCTTCCGCCATTTTCGGTTCGCTGTAAAATTTCTGAAAGATGCTTTCTCCTGTATCGCCATTTTAAACTTACAATCACGGCTTGATCCATTGGTTGCACTAAAGATGTTATATTAGATGGCAAAATGGTTGTGTTGGGGCATTGTCAAGAATGAGTAGTACCTTTGCAGGCATTTTAAGACTTGTCAAATGGTTTTTTACTTTTGGAACAAATTCTGCAAAGAACCACTCTTTAAACAAATACGAGTCTATCCAAGCAGACTTTTGAGCTTTGTAATAAACTGGCAGAGCAGCTATATTTAAATGCTTGAATGATCGGGGTTTTGCTAATTTCCAAATTACGAAAAGAGGAAGTTTGTGCGTATCTGCATCATTTGTACACACAGCCACAGTGATTCTTTCTCTGTTTGTTTTAAATCCTGATGCTGAGGTTTCTTGCGCTGTCACAAACGTTTTCGTTGGAAGAAGTTTAAAATTTAACCCAGTCTCCTCTACATTGCAGATTTGTTCTACGCACAGGCCTTCTTCTTCAATAAGTACTAAAAGTTTTTGTGAAAATTCCTTTGCTGCTAAAGGATCAGCTGACAATTTCTCACCACAAAACACCAAGGTAATGAATACCATGCCATTTTTTCCAGCGAGAAAGTCACCCGTCGCTTGCTGAAAAATCTCCCCCATTATCAATTTTAGAATGAAGGATTAATGTTTTTGCATTCAAGATTGGCCCACTGATTGGCGTTCCTTTTCGACGCTCTTGCATGAACCATAACCAAACTGCGTCATCGACAATTTCATTTTTCGGCTTTTTAAGAGTGAACCGAGAAGAAAGCGTTTTTTCCGACTCGACTTGAGTGCAAAAATCACGCAAAGATTTTCTATTCCTTTTCCTGTCATTTACCGTGCTTTTACCAACACCTAATTCATCACAAATATGCTTTACTGGATCACCTTTGTCAATACGTTCTAACGCTTTCAATTTCATCTCCATCGTAACATTACGCTTACGTTTGCATCCACTCATTTAGTACCACACAATAATTAATAGATCACAACACAACTGAAGCAAATATGTACTGCACTATAAATAAAACATTCGGCGACTTGCTTCCGCTTCTTGGAACGACCGGTTAAAGCGGAGGCCGGTTAAGCCGAGACCGGATATGAGATCTCGCCATAGAAACCCATGCTACCCAAAAAATTGCCAAATAAACCTGTTACCCAATAAACATTAAAAACAGTTAAAAATGGAAAAAACGTTAATTCTTCATTCTAAAATTGATAATGGGGGAGATTTTTCAGCAAGCGACGGATGGCTTTCTCGCTGGAAAAAACTGCATGGTGTTCATTACCTTGGTGTTTGTGGTGAGAAATTGTCATAACCTTCGGCCGGACCCACCATTAGGGTTCAACATTCCTGGGCGAGGCAGTCTGTCAACTGACCTTAGGATATGACCTTTGGCACACAGAGATGAGAGCTGTTATTAGGGCTGCTACTGACTCCCCTGGTTTTTTCCCCTTCTCCCTTTCTTTCTTTCGGGGCGGGGGTGGCTCAGTCGGTAGCGCGCCAGGCTCGTAATCTGTAGTTCCCAGGTTCGAGTCCCAGCTGGGTCAGCGTTGAGATTTATCTCCACAAAATTCCCCGCCCTGCCCACGGTCAGTAGGGGACACCGATGAGCTTGGAAAGGCCACCGTCCGTCGGATGGGACGTTAAGCCGTGGCCCCGGTGCGGGAGAGCCACACCCTGTGCACGTTAAAGAACAGGCTGGATGGCCTTGACGGGAGACTACCATCTGTCTCCCAACAGCTGTTCCAGTGTGTCCCCTTCCCCAACCTTCTCTGAGCCTTCGGAGTCCATGTGACCTGGCCATTTAGCTCATGGTGTGCAAAAAAGTGCCGCTCAGAGGTAAAACAACCCAACCCAACCCTTTCTTTCTTTCACTTTTCTTTACCTCTGATTTCTTCCTCACACAGGACATAAATCCCTTTCCTTTATTTTTCATTGTCCACCATTAAATTATCATCTGATAACTCACACTCGTCACATGACTACATCAGTTACTATTTCCCACTTCTCTCCTTTACAAAGACTTCGCTTGAAATTTCCGCCTTTCCTCTCTCAGTAAAATATCCAACAACCTCGTCCCAACCATGAGGCTATTAAATGCTTAAATGCGTCAAAATAACGTCAATTTAAATGCGTCAAAATAACGTCAATTTAAATGCGTCAAATTAAATGCAACGTCTTAAATGCGTCAATTTAAATGCAACGATGACCGTAGGGAATCTCTGAAAACTAGGCCATTTTACTCATCTCCGAGATCATCCAACAAGGGGGGGGGGGCGGGGGGGCTCAGTCGGTAGCGCGCCAGGCTCGTATTCTGTAGTTCCCAGGTTCGAGTCCCGGCTGGGTCAGCGTTGAGATTTATCTCCGCAAAATTCCCCGCCCTGCCCACGGTCAGTAGGGGACACCGATGGGCTTGGAAAGGCCGCCGTCCGTCGGATGGGACGTTAAGCCGTGGCCTCTATGTGCGGGAGAGCCATACCCTGTGCACGTTAAAGAACATGCTCTATGACCTTGACGGGAAGCTACCATCTGTCTCCCAACAGTTGCTCCGGTGGGTCCCCTCCCCCAACCTTCTCTGAGCCTTCGGGGTCCTTGTGACCTGGCCATTTAGCCCATGGTGTGCAAAAAAGTGCCGCTCAGAGGTAAAACAACCCAACCCAATCCAACAAGGGGAATTTATCTCTCGATTCCAGTCGCGCTTTAATTTCAAAGGACGACAACTGTGGTCACAGGACCCAAAACGACCTGAGCTGAACGGGGTCCTTGTCCGGGATTTCGGAAAAGGAAAGGGGAAAGGTGAGGGAGTCTTTTTATTTTATGCGGCCGAAACTTTAATTGAATCCGGCAAGAACCCCGGATTCGGACCCCTATTCCCCAATGGGATTAAATGTTTTATGTTTTTCTTTGGTTTTGCCGAAAGGTTAGTATTTGTCTTTCTTTTGAAGCCCCACACGCATCTTAATTGTGCATACTAGTGCTACAATTGTGCATACATGCTTTCAGCGTCCAGATAAGTAATAGTTTCTCTTCGGTGAGAAACATTGAGGAAGGAGTCCCACAAGGCTCCCTGTTGGGCCCTACTTTATTCAATCTGTATATGTATGATCGCCCTGAGCTTCATCCCATCATGACTGCCCTTTATGCTGACAATATCGCTCTACTTTCTAAATCCCTCAGCCCCTGTCTGGCCATCAAGAGACTGCAATTAGGGATGGAAAGGAGGAACAATGGTACTCCAAATGGAGGATAAACATCAATCCATAGAAGAACCAATCAGTACTCTTCTCTCGGAAAAGAATGAAGGATCCCGATTGTCCCAAAATATTTAGAATTTAAACTCAATGAAAAACTGTGGTCAGTGCTCCATGATTTGTTAAAAAGAAACATATCCACAGAGATCTCGACACTGACCACATCTATACTAATATCAAGAAACTTGTGAAGAACTTTTCGATTCAGTGGATGATCATCCATATGAGATCATAAGATCGCTTATCAATTTGGTCTCTGAAGACCGTTCTTTTGTCCTCTAGCAGTGTTTCTTGAACACTTGCTATTGCAACAGCCCCTGTGGCCCCTCTTGGGTTCATGTCTTGGATTTCTGCCATTGGCCAATCAGGCACTAAATTATGAGATTAAGAGGTAATAAACCATTGGCTTGGAACTCGTATAGTTAAGATATCAGATATCAAGAGAAAAACGTTGTGGAAGCTCTAAAGAAAAAGTAAAATTTATTGTTTCATGTATAAAATAAGGTTTATTACACGTGATATAAAGGGACGAAAAGAAAACGAGCAGAGGAGTCTTTTAGACAAGATGGATGGGACGAAAGGGGAAAATATTTGAACGAAATTTCTCCTACAACATGATCAAATCCTCTCCATGTTCGGTGAAAGCTTTTGAGATTGCAGACAACGATCCAATGTGGATATTACCGAGGTTTTAGAGGAATCTCAGGAGAGTTCTTTTGTGTGTTGTGATAAAAGCAAAAGAATATTAGATTGATAAAGAAGAAAACTACGGTGCAAGGATTTGAGAGCTTATATGTGCAATCTCGATATGTGGAAACACATTCTGTTAGGAAAGTTTCAGCAAGTAATGCATTTCTCTTATGAGGCTGCAACTGGTGTTATCTTCGATGTTTTTTATGGGCTTGCTGAAGATAATACAGAATGAATAACGTTTTAAAGAGATAAACTTTTTAGTAGATGTTTTTTTTAATAA